>JAMBLF010000368.1:0-296500 GCA_030578115.1 Leucoptera coffeella
ATCGAATACCTACTTAGTTACTTTGAGTAGTACTAGAAATATAATAAACTTACTTTCAAGACGTTTTTGCATTTATTTAATAATATTTAGTTTTATATAAGTAATTACTTAAGTTTAAGTTGTTACTTTTAAGGTATTAAGCAAGCGGTTCTTAGTTCACTAATTAACTTTGACGGCGATACAACTGCGTTGCTACTGCGTCACTACTGCGTCTCTGCTGTAAAAGTGGTAGTCTACCAAAAATTTGCTGTTGTACCTCGATAGTAACTAAATAGCGCATCAGTAGCGCTTTAGTAACAACTCAATGGCACATTTGCCCATCGATTGAGCATAGACAAAGCTGTCAAAACAATAGTGGAATACCAAAAATAACGCGATTGATCTGTTATTGAAGCACGATTGAATAGTGAAGCTTTTTTGTACTTCAGACGCAGTTCGTTAAAGTTAAGTAGTTAGTGAAGTAGTTAGTGGAGTACCAAAACTGACAAATTACTGCTGCTGAAGTGCTATTGTATCACTACTGAACTAATATTGTGCCTAAAATGCATTAGTAGACTAAGGCCCAGTTGATGAGAAAATGACAGAGTATTATACAGTTACTACAACAAATGCGAACACGTCTCGAAAATAATTTACCTAGACCAGTTTTAAATGCTCTTAGAAAGGGGTTAGTTCAATTGGTGTACAAGTAAATAGACATACAAGTTAGCTTTACTGTAACCCCTTATAACATAGATTGAGGTTTGTGTTTCCATCTCTGTTAATATGTTAATTAATGGAGCACATTTAAAATCCAATTTCACCATGTCTGTTAATGATACTATGATTACAAATTAACTAACATCGTTTTTTTAATTCCATACTTGATAGGTATTCATAATAAGTTAATGTTAATAAACTATTAATAATTGATAATTTGGAGGGATTAATTTCACTAAAAGGTACAAAAAAGCTGTATCACAATCTACAATATTATTGGTTGAATTTAAATATACGTAATATAAAAAAATGTAGTCAGTTAAGCAGCAAATTCATTAATATTGTTCTCTAGATTTAAACAAATAAATACATGTATTATACTTTTTTTTCAATTTAGGCGGGGACATTAACATAGCAAAATATTTACACTACCCTTCATATATACTTGGTTTTAAGTAGTAAAAAGTTCATCTTTACGCCATACCTGGCAATTTGGAAACTAAAAGGCAAAAGTCTAAGCTACCAACTTAATTTTCACTATAGTTTTACTCTTATTAGTACTACTTTTGAATGTATAAATCAGTTGTTAAACTTAGTATAAAGATAGAAGCTTGCGTTATTTAAGAATCTATTCTTTTAATGGCACGTTAAATGTAACTAGATTAGGGTCATTGCCTAGTATTAAAGTTTTATTGTGATTCAAGTAAAAATCATATCCTTTAATCAATCACTATGAGATAATATATCAATAATATACTAGATTGCGGAAATGAGTCCAATACTATTTTACAATAACATTACAAACATATTTACGTTTGTTCATAACATTATAGAACTATTTAGTATCTGTCTGTAAACCATTGTTATAATAACAAGAACATACTTTTGATTACCGAAAGCAATTATTACGTAAACATGGGTCCAAATCCAGTAACGCTTTTTCCAAAAAATCTGTTCAATATCACGTCAGTGACAGTTTAAAGTTGTTGTGGATCGGCAAAGTGAACATTTTGCTGTCATCAATGGTGAAATTTGACACTTGCTAATCCACTACCAACTTCACACTATTATTGAACTACAATTGTGCTAAAAAGTATTAGTGGATTTGGGTCCCAAAGGTCTCTCTCTGCAATTTTATAAAAGTCATTTTACACTATTAACATTTGAGGAATTATTACGAGTCTTTTCACCATTGTCTACAGACCTTAATAAATAAATTAATAAAACAATATACGACTTACGTATTAATAAAAAATAACAATGCACAAGTATTTAATGATATTAGTATCTAAAAAAACATAATGGTTAGATAAACTGATATTTAGTACAAAAAATAGCTGCAGAAATAAAGCCTCATTTACACTGAGTCAAGTTTTGCATTTAAGTAGGAAATAAATGATAGTGTCAAGTACCTTAAGGTGCTCTGGTTTTCACATAGAATATAAAAATTATAATTGAATGAGGATCGAAGCTTCGTGGTTTTATCTACTTCAAAATTAACAATAATTATATATAAGTGTACAGTCGCAGTATATTAAAATATTACACAAACGTTCATAGTTTTTATATATAGTAGAAAATCTAGTACTACTGATGCTCTATAAATTATTGTATATTTTTTAAATATAATTATAGTACTAGTACATAATAGTATATTAATTTGTACACCGAATATATTTTATATATAAAATGGACAACGAATCATTTTTTTCCAAATCTGTTACAATGTAGTTATTAGCTGCTTGAAAGAATAAAATCGTTTTGAATGTATAGAATTAGTCTCGATCTACTGAACTACGTGTAAACAAGCCTTGTCAATGATACTAAAGTTAAGAGCATTACACTTTCGTTTGAGTATACGTATACTGACTGAAATCTACCTAAAGATGCGTTAATAACATGTGGGTAAAACTATAAACAAATCACTAATCTTCTTGTCCAGTGTATAAATATTTCATACAATTTTATCTATAATGAACTGTTATGTTGAACAAAACTTTGGTCCTTTAAGTATATAAAATGTATTATTTAGGATAATAATAATGATAAAAAAATATTCGCATTTCACAATTCATTATACATATGTATAGAAAAAGGGGTAATAGTAACGCATAGAAGAAGTGTAATGTTAGAAGTATCGATAACCGCCGAGTGAGTATGAGCAGGTGTATGATGTCAATGAAGCGAAAAAGGTTTGTAATAATCGGGATGGAGATTCGTGATCTCTGCTTACCCCTCCGCAAAGAAACGGGCGTGATGTGTATGTATGTATAATTAATAGTCTAGGAAATACCTTGACAATGGACAAGAAGATTAATGACATAATGAAATTACTTATTATACATAAATATTAAATATCTTAAAATTATGGAATGTTTTCAGAACGTAGTTATAACTACAAAGTTTTATAAACTAAAATTAATACATTGCTACCAATAATCAATATTAGACTGCCTTTTCACTATCACATTTAACTTAACTAATAGTAAATACTCCTTATTGTAACAATAACTAGCTGTCAATGAAAACAAGAAAAGCTTCGCTAAATATAAAATCGCCTAATTAATTAATAATTGAATTTTGTTAATACCTAAAATTTTATATTGTTAATCGTTAAATTAACATAAATTTTGTTTTGATAAAAAACTGTGCTTTATATGCACTTATTTATTTTACTTAACAATAAAACTACTGTAACCTAAGGTGCATTTACACAACAATTTTTCATTGGATTCAAGGATCAATTTTTGGACTTTCAAAACACAGTTGACCGCTAAACTTCCTTTACAAAGATATCCTAAAAATTTCATTAAATACAATTTTATATAATTGTTATTTTACCTACTTACCCAAAAATTTATAAAAACGAAATAATTTACTTCTTTGTCCTCAATTACATAAGCCATCAAAAACTGATCTCAGACCTATACAAAACATTATTGCTTCATAACCCAACATGTTACATTATAAACTGCTACATAAACGCACCCTAGATATACATAACCACAAGTAAATACCAGTAAATACCTCACTTAGGCCTTATTTTCTCGTAAAAATAGATCTGCTCCGCCCCGCTGGAATCTTTAAGCATTTTCTTCCTTACATACTTGAACTGTTCTAGCGCAAACTCATACAACTCATTTTCCATCTTCCATATCGCTGTATCTTGGATTTTATCCACTGTTTCCTGTAAGGGTTCAATCTTGGAGCTTGTCTGCCTCAAATGGGACTTATTACTGTTGATGTAATGTTCTGTAGCGCCTCTGAACATCCTTGGAAGTGCCGTTTCTAGTACAGAGATGAAGTCTTGCATAGCCTCTGTGACTCCCACAAGGAAATAGTGGTTGACTAGGTTTTGCTTGGCTTGCTGTAGGGCCCAGCGGTTGCCTGGTTTCCTGTAAGAGAATAGGTATGACTGAGACATATTATAAGCATATATGCTAAATAGTTTGGCAGTTGAAGGCTCAGGGATTGGAAACCGAAGTGTCCAGTTGTAATTTACAGCCTCCATTGGAAGGAAACTTTCAGTACAAAAACTTAGAAAATTGTCTTACAATATTTTACATAGTTATTTTTAAACACTCGCGATTTATACTCATTTTATTAATTATGTGAGACCGGGTCAAAACACGATAAATTTATAAAGATATGTGAAGATTGAATTACATCAGCCTCAAATCATCTCCACGGAACAACATTATTATCCCAGAGTTGTTCGTGAGGCTATTGAAATTAAAAAACATTTCAATAATTTCAATCGTGAGGATGGTTTTAGGCTGTCAGAAACATGGGAACCGGTAATCATTAGATTATATTCGCGTGGCGTAACTGCGGATGTGTCTTTGGATAGTGTGAGTGTAGTGTGTCGTGCTATGAATTAACAAAAAAAATCCAATTGTGAGGGTAGACAGACATTTTAGCTGTGACGGACTTCCCGCTAGTCTAGCTTGCTAGTTAGTCTTCCCGCGACCACGGCCTATGCAACTGGGTCGAAACGTCAGGCAAAATAAAGGTAATCTCATATCTTTATAAATTTATCGTGTTTTGACCCGGTCTCACATAATTAATATAATGAATATTTTACATATTGCGAAAACTTAAGGCCCTTGGGGCTTGGCCTAATCTGGTCAGGTTGCGTTATTGTTACATCCTTTTGATGTTTTTTCATGTAATTATATTATACAGTCAGCATACATATACTTTTACTACTCCTTACTTCAAAATTAAAGGTTTTTGAGTTTACCTCTGTAATTTCAGAGCTAGTAATCCTACAGTCTCCTTAAAACTAATGTGTTAATTGCCTAATACAACAGTTAGTAAACTGTGTTGCCAATGAAGCACAGTAAACTTACCAACAAAACGCAGCATGACCACAAAAGAACGGAACCTGTAGCCACATGTGTGAGGGGTCACAATCCGTGTGACCCTGGGCTACACACTCATCAAAGGTCTGAAAATATACAATACAAAAATTAGAGATTTCTGGTAAGTATTTCTAGGGTACACCTATTATAGTAGAACTTTTCAAGTAATAATTTTATATTGCATAACAACTAATAGCATAAACCTCTTTTCGCAGAATATCGTTTGGCATTAACTCATTTAGCATACATTGAAACCCATAATTCTGTAAGTCAGAATTATCTGTACGCATAATTTTGGTATCCATAATAATCACAATGTATAATCATCACATCGCAGAAAGTTCAAAACCAGATTCATCTTTTGGCATATATTTCTTATCCATAACTATTTAAAAGTAGAACCATCATTTCGCATAATGCTTACAGCAAGAATCATCTTTTATGATTATTGCAACACTTTTCTAATCAGGCGTTATCATTTTTACTATTGCTACTGTATAGTATTATATTATCTGTGCTATTGCTATTTGTTGGAGGTAGTAATCACATGAAATGATAATTATTTGGTTTTTATATCCTTGCCTATGAGAGCATGTTCGTTTCTGGCCATAAGAGGTCACAGTTCTAACCTAACCTAACCTACGCATTTTTAAAGAAGAAAGTAACCCAATCTATTTTATTCTAATTGAAATTCTATGATCTTCATAGTATGCCTAGTCAAATTATGCCAAATAATCTGTACTCTAAATGAACGTTACGCTAAATGATATTATACAAAATTTTAAGTATGCCAAAGGTAAATATGCCAATAAAAATTCTACTATCTTAAATGTATGCCATTCTAAATTCGGTCATAAGCACATTATGCCTAAAAATATTTATGTCAAATATTTTTTATGCCTAATAAATGATCGACTAAAGAAGTTTCTGCGAAGTCAGTTACCCCAAATAGGTTTCGGAGTATCAAGTTTCTACCAAATAGACCGCACCCGTATTTCTAGTGTCAAAAATGGTTTATTGGGAAGTTTTGATGGTATGAGTATGATGCATTTATTTATATCTATTTGCTGATAATAAAGATAGGCTTTTGAGGTAATTAATGTTGCTATTCCTAACGATATACAATAGTCAATACTTTCCTATTAAATAAGGTGATGGTTGTTAAAAATGGGCTTAAATAATCATACACAATTTGGGAATTTGAAATAAAATCTCACAATGAAATTAATAGCTGATATCACCTTTCAGTTTCCCAATACTTTAATTTATAAATTGTCCTGTAATGTTACTTGCTTATAACTATGCATGTATGAAAATCTACGACCTGATATCTCTTTAACATTTATTGCAAGCCATTAATGAGTAGAATATGCAACGAAGCATAAAATAAGAGCAGTAACTGCCAACTTTCCCTATAAGCAATCTTCCAATTAATTGCTTTCACTATCTTCACTACACTATATTACAAGAATCATTATCGTTTTATAAAGAAGATACTTAATCTGTGTTGCTGTATAATATTTTGCTGTAATCAAACTGATAACCTTGTTTAATAAGAGACCTCAAGCAAAATGGATGCAATTACAATATCTGACTGATTACATGGCTATATAGTATTTTTATTAATTTAATTATGAATGATAGAGACAAATTATTTTTATTCTTAAAAGGATTACTTTAAAGTTGACAAATATTATTTATTATTATTATAATCAAATCTACAATAAAACTACCTGACTTTAATTTCAGCCCAAAAAAGCATAGTTGTAATAATAAAAGCTAAACAGTGAGAGTGACACATAAATATATGTAATCGTCTATGTGCTAGTGGAATAAAAACTATATATATATATATATTATATATGTCTCAGAATATTAACTGCCACTGTGAGCGATCCAGACTATATATCTTTTTCTGGACTACATCTTTCTTATAACTGCATACATCTAGGAGATAGTTATAGTTTGAACTTGGCAACTGCTTAGTGATTAGCCAACAAATACACAAGCTATTAATATACTGAACTCACCATCTTATCCCCATGTTTCTTGCGAACTAAATGCGGTCTGAAGTTGTCCCCATTTCGGAGAAAGTAGTAATAGGACACTAGTCTGTCTAGAGGTTTCCTAATTAAGTTTATGTATAAAGGTTTTGTCTTTGTGCCTAGCCTGGAAATG
Organism: Leucoptera coffeella; assembly: GCA_030578115.1. Classification (NCBI taxonomy): domain Eukaryota; kingdom Metazoa; phylum Arthropoda; class Insecta; order Lepidoptera; family Lyonetiidae; genus Leucoptera; species Leucoptera coffeella. The sequence continues at coordinate 7,242 of JAMBLF010000368.1, forward strand.
GTAAGAAGAATGAATGTTAATACATGATTCAGAGACTTAAGAATGCAACCTTCTAATTTTTGTGTTCATGATATATTTAGAATTGAGTATTATAGTCAATATCAACTTCTTATGCTTCAGGTATCTAATACATACAGAGCTATGGAACATTCAAATGATACCTTTCAGGTCCAACAGTAATTAATACGTTACATTGCTTAGGGACAGCAAAAAGCAATAAGGATTTTCAAAAACTTTTAATAAGTCTTACCTTTCAAAGTTAAGGAATGCCATATGCCCATGGTAAAGTGCTGGTTTCATCTCCTCCCACCTTGTGACATTTTGAGCAAACTTATACTGATTATTGAGTGACATTACATGCATATTTGCAGTGATGTTGATATGTAAGACTTTGAAATGGTTTTTCTTACATAAATCGTAAGCTACACCTACAAAACTTGTAGAGCCAGTCTTGGGAACTCTATTATAAATTACTACTAGATTATCGTCTTCATTACGTGCGGGTTTATCATATAAACCACTTCTTTCCATGTCAACTCGAAGAGTTTTGAATTCTGCAATAAAATTGTTAATAAAGTTTTTTAATAATTCTCTAAATTGGACTATTAGAAAAAAGTTACATTGAACTTACCTAGGTCGTGATATGCATCTTCTAATTGTGCTATTTGTGATTGAAAATACAAAATTATAATCACAATAACAGAGAAACAACTTAGCAGCCATATTCTACTGATGTTCATCATTTTTCAGTAAAAAGTCTTACAAACTACAGTTATGTGTATATTTTTCTCTGATTTTCATACATTATATTTACCAAGTTTCATTACTAACTAGTAAATAACCCACTTTTCATTCACCGAAACATTATAAAATAGAAAAGCAAACACAAAACAAATCACAGCACATTGCACGAATAGAATACCAATGTCCAATTTAATGAAATAACTGACGGATGAGACTACGGACTGACAGCCAGGCACTAATATTAGAAATAGTGATGTACCTACATACCGATAAGAAAGATGGAGGCATAGAAACCTTTGGGTAACACTTAACATCATTTTCGTTGATTACATCTAATCTTTCGTGACTGGACTTAAGGAATTATAATCTGAATCATGGTAATCCTTTGAATCCTTAAATTTATACACACATCACGACCATTAAACCTTACGAAGTAGTCAAAGTCTCCTCTGTACAATAATAATAAGTGTTGTATGATCACATCTAACCCGCTTTTCATCTCATCAGCACTGTATGAGGGAGGTGTTCAGCCAGAAGAAACTTAGTATGACCTTATCCACGCTAAGATTGAGAAACTATTTATCAATCATTCCTAGTAACGCTTGCTTGTATGCCGTATATATACTTGCTTGCTTATATGACGGTACATAGAATGATCACTATACTTTTCTTCACAGTGGGTGTATTGGGAAGACGGTTAAAACAAGTATGATTAGGGATACATATTTTTTTACAAAAGGGCTAGGCTAGCATTCTGTCACAAATATTCCATATCAATACCTCCTCCTCCCTGATAACCAAGAACTATCTGCAATATTTAGCTAACTCTTTAAGGTATCGATATACGCAAATATGCCTATCGCTACATGGAGTGCGAGACCTTGAACTATTTCTATGACAAGTGACACGAATAGTTTGGATTCTATTGTTATATTAATCCGTGGCCGGTAGCCAATAGGTAGCATTGGCTATTTGGTGTGAAAAATTCTGTTGGTTCCGTGGATTAATTGATTAGTGATGGGCATTGATTTTGTCTGCGAATTTACGAAAACCGACTTCGAATAATAAGTAAAAAATAAATGAAAAAATATATTTTTCTTTTATGAGATATCTTGATTTATTCATTATAAATAATTTTAACTCTTAGTAGTTTGGGCTTGCAACCTATTACCATTGTACGGGCAAGCAACCGATTACCATTGTTCCATATGACATTGCAACCCCAATATTCATGCTAAGGAAGACCAAAGAGATCTAATGTTTTCCAGTCTTTTAAGTTCTGTTGAACCGGAAAGCGATTATAAAACGTGAATGTAGATCTATGTAAAACTAAGTAGTACTCTACTTAAGGTTAGTACCTACTGTAACTCGTGTTAATACATCTCTTCTTGTTGTATCACTAAAGTTAAGTAACGAAACGTGGTTATTATTTCAATTGGAATTTAGCTATACTAACTACTAAAGTACTATTATTCATTCTGTTAGTAGATAACACGGTAATATTAGCATTTTTAACATAAATACGAATACTTTCTTACATACGAATACGAATCTTGCTCGGGTTTGTAACTACCCCAAAAGACCTATAGGACTAATAGGGGCTGTGTATAGTTAATTAATAAAAACTCAAGTGAGATAAAGCCTTAATATAGCACCGGAAGTGGCCAAGCATTAAAGTCTTTTAAAAGTTGGCTAATAGAATTCGGTATTGACGTACTTAATGCGTAATTTGATCTTGCTACTGATGAACTACCACCCGGAAGTGTTACCTATTGATAGTTTGTTGTAAACAATGCTAATTACGGAAATAGAAAATCCAATTATCACATATTTGACACAAAGAAGCTAAACGAAAAGTTCTTTAGAACTTATAATTCTTCACATGGTTTCTAAAACTATTACACCGATGCATCTCTACGTAGGCAAACATTCAAATACAAATATTCTACGGTCAGGGAAAACATCATGAGGAAACCTATCTGTGCCTTAGTCTTAGTGCTTGTAAATGGTGACAAGCACTTGGTGACAAGTGACTTAGCACCTGTCACATTGAGGACTGACTATCTGTTGAACACGTAGGTTCAAGGTAGCCATAGAATTACTACCTCCGCGATTGCGGAGTGTAAACTTGAACCTCTGACTACCCCGCAAGTGTTGGTTGTGAACGCGTAAAAATTCAAATAAACACTTACGACTCAATATGCCAAGAAGAGAGGCAGATAATTAACATTCTAGTCACATCTCAGGTACGTACAACATCTATCTTGAAGTAACATGTGTACATACATACACATCACACAAGATTTATCTACAGAGAAAAGGTACAAATCACGGATTCAACTTTTTCTTGATTCTAGTAAACAATTTTCGCTTCATAGACATCCATACCTCTCGAACACACTAAGCGTTTAAAGGTAGCAGGTGTCACATACATACGTTACACCTTTATACAAAACAACCCACATAAAACCGTACTCGGTAACCACTAGTACACATACATACAATTTATTTTAGTTCGTGAACGCGTTCGTTGCAGTGCGTGCGCATAATGTGACATTAGATAGATCCCGCCAAAAATCTGGGTTAACCGGCCAACCCAATTTTAGATTCCAAACAGATGACAATTGGATCTATTTTCGTTTATCTCGACAACAAAGATGGCTTCGTTGTGGTAGGTTTAATTATAATAAAATTGGACTAAATAGGACTAGTGTTATTGCGGTGACCCCAAGTCTATTATTCGCATCTTACGACTTGCTAGAAAGAATGATAGTGAGCGTTTTATTTACGTCCTAAACTTGAACTTGCGTTATATTCCATAGATATTGAATACCAGTATAATTTAGACCGATTGGGTCACTAATGGGATAGTTCAGTGTCTGAGTTTTAATTTAAAGGGTTAAATATAGTATAATCAGCAATATATTCCAGTTATAAAAAGTTGGTTTATCAAATAACATCAATATTATTAATTGCCTAAATATATTTTTAATTTTTAAACTAACGTAAAAGTAACTGAACTAACTATAAATTAAGTAATGAAAATAATAATAAATCTTACCCAAACTAGCCTATCAATAGAACCATATCATCTATCAATACCCACCATGCAATGCTTGTATTGTAAGAAAGCCAGAATTTCTAATAAATTTGTCCTTTGAAGTAGGTTCTAAGTGATTTTGAACCGAGAACTTTGTTAACGTTAAATATCTGTTTCATATTAAGATTCTGTGTGTATTTACCAAATAACATGTGTTAACTGTTTGACCATTCGGCCTTTGATTCGCATCTCGTTCCCGCGGAAAGCACCGGAAAAGGAAATAATGAACTACACAAAATGGCGTCTGAATCATTCGTGGTATTCTAAATTAGTGTTAGCTGGGAGCTTTGTTGATTATAACAAAGTTAATTTAGCTTATTAATTTTGTAACCATTGTCCTGATATAATTTTATTAATATAATAATATGTATATGATTCTATGTTTTTGGTAATTGAATGGCGTATAAATAAGGTTGTCCTATTCCCGTTTTGTTTATGGGATGGGTCGAATGAATTCAGGTGGAAAATATTCTGTAATTACTGAAATTATCCTTCAAGAGTTTGCTGAGAAGAATATACCTACCTAGTTTTATTTTATAGTTCCAAATAAGTGCCTGAATTATTTACCAGATATGTATTATTATTTCGAAAAGCTACTCAGATCATTAACTATTTCTTACTAACTATTGGGCGAAAAAAATGTATTTTTTTTTGTATTCCTTCACACCACGTGAAAATTTGTTATAAAACTTTTAACGCGCCAAAAGCGTTCAAAACTTAATTAATATACACGGACAAACGCTTCTTGACATTCATCTATCACCGATTAATCAGGGTAAGACATTTGTTTGGAATTAATCCTGACATCTTTCAACTCCTCCCGATCCCAGGAAAGCATTACGCGGTGTAGTAATGAAGTTAATAAAGGCCACTGTTTGTTTTAGTCAGTCAACGAACGCAGTCGAAACGCGTGCGTGTGGATTTCTAACGTTTGTTTCCCGCGACCTTTTGTTTATGAAAGAAACGCGAAATTAAAAAGTTTATCTCAAAAACCAATTATATTGTGCTTTGAATTAAAAAAATGTGAAAATATATAAATAGCTATGGCATAAAATGAAAAATCGTGAACAACATTTTAATATAATAATATTTTACGTATTTTACAAAGGCGCGAAATTCGTAAAAAATAATAGTTACAATGTTTATTCATTTTAAAACAAATTAGTGTTAATTCGCATTTATAAATGTAATCATAAGATAAAATAACAATATTAATCAAAATAGTACCCATAAAAATGGAAGTGGATAGAATTCTGTACATTTTCGGCAGTTTCACCAGGAAGAAAGACAAGAGGAAGTCTCTTCAGCATCACAGCAACTCCATTAGTGCTGACAACAGTCCTTTGCATAAAAGAAGTTCACATCCCGTTGAAGGGCTACAGATCCTACCCCGGACTTCACCGTATAGTGATAGGGAAGTGATAAAAGAGTGGCAATGTGGCATTTGTAGGAGGGAACTAGTGGAACCTAGGGTTTTGGGTTGTCTTCATAGCTTCTGTACTCGTTGCCTGCAAAGATTGCATCGTGGCGACGTTAATTGGAATGGCGGGTATGAAGGTAAGTTTTTATTTATGTTTTAAGGGCGGGTACTTAATTTTATAATAAGTTAACATTTTTCGAAGTATGTGGGAGATTTGACTTTCTTTATACCTATGAGTCGCATATGGTTAATATTAATTATGTTTAAATTGACTGAGGCGGTATTACCGTGTATTCGATGTTCACTCCATCACAAAAGACGTATGTACATATGTCAATGAGTCTTTCTATCAATCCTTACGGGTAAATCCTGACTAACTATATATGAATACAAAAGGATTTACTTTAATATGTAGGTACGTCATATGCATACATTCACGTCCTTCTATCCCTTTCGGGGTGGACGGAACCTGACCGTATAATATCACTTGGGTCACTTTATAGCATAAATATTAGAGTTTTGATATCATATTTGAACATTGAACAAAAGTTGTCAGCCTATCGCCCAACAGATTCCATTGACCCCTAGTCCTATAGTCGCCTCCTACGACATGCCAGGAAGAACGGCAGCTAGTTTGCATTGTTTTACGTACGTCTAGATCGGGACATAAAAGTAAATAAAAGCAAAATTATCTTACATTCTGTTTTTAATGTATCCAGCTTGAACTGATGCACACCAGAATGAAAGTGACTAAGGGCTATTTGATTATCTTTATTTTGTATCAAAAGCGAAATACTTTTATGAGCCAAGTATGCATGCGGAGGTGGATACATGACAAGAAAACTAAAGTGGTTTACAAAATAAACTAGTTTGATTAATTAGGTTTTACCACAGACCTCTATAACCTAGATACCGCAAGTGCACGTACTTTGCGTGTCAAAAGGTTGATCAATGATCAACCTTTTGACTGCGTACATTTAGTTCCGTCCCGACCGTCATCGTTGACGAACGTGAAGCGCTCCTCAGAAAAATGCCTAGTTGTGCCGTAATATCTTGTAAAAATGATTCAAGAAAAGTAAGCCGAGATCATGGAAATATTTCTTTTCACCGGTAAGTAAATTTGTTATTTAATTGTGCGTATTTTATTTATAAATCAATTATTTTATCTTATTTGTGTCTATTACTATGTAAACCACCAAAATACATGTAAATGTGTGCATACTACGTGTTCAAATTACATTGCTGCATTTAGTTCCAAAGGTGTTGTATCAGTTCATATAAAGCAAGCAGTGAACACGGAATCGATCGATACTTTCAGTGGTAGTTGCGCTTCGTGGTACAGAGGTTATTCTCATTTATCTTACCAAATAGGCAAATAGTGTTGTGCACATGCATCGATTCCAGTTATGGTTGTCGATTCGAATCGATTTCAAAACTACAAATAGGTACTCTAACTGATTAAAATTATAAGAAAATTATGTTTGTAAAATTTGTTCATGTTGTATTTATTTGTTAAGAATTAGAATAACGTAAAGTAAATTTTCATTACAGGTTTCCAAGCGACCCCTATATTAAAGAAAGGTGGATTGATGCTGATGATGATTAATAAAGGCGGTACCAAAGAAATATATTGATATTCGGTTTCATTATTTAACCAAACACATAAAATCATCAGTAACCAAAAGACAATTATACAATAAGCTTATTTTATTTCAGGGAGAGTAATTAGAGATATTCTGTTTTACGAAGTCCGTTTGAATATGAATGTGTGCCGGCATGCACGTGTACCTATACATTGTTTAGTGTAGGTAGGTGCCAACGATCCCCACCTTAACGCATACAATCGAACTACTTGTATACACAACTACAACCAAAGTTAAACGGACTTCGTGAAATATAATATCTGTAAATAGTATTTATTATAAGTAATAAAACGACGATTTGATTAAAATTTTTATTATGTTTTTTGGTCAAAAGAATAATTAAATAAGTCTCATTAATTAGATAAGTCACTTGTGTATACCACTAAGCCAATCATATACCTACTTAATAGTAGCTTTAGATTAACTTAAAACTATATTATATAACATAACAATATCTTACATGAATAAACCTTTCACAATCACATTTGAAGTTTTATTTGGCACCAATAATTTGTAAGTACTATTATGCGTCGCACTCCGTTGAATCGTTTTGATGCGCGAGTATTTTCCCATCACTAAATCGCCGCTGTGACGTCATAATACCTACGCATATTTCGGCACGCGCGGTTTTCATAGAAATGAGTGCATTTGCGGCATCTAGGGTTATAGAGGTCTGTGGGTTTTACGATCACTACACTTAAAATTTTATTACCAAGTCACTAGGATTTATAAAAAAAACAATATATCTACACGTGTCATATACTATAGGTATTAGTAGTCTTTTGGAGAGTTCAGTCATAATTTTTGCATAGACACATTTACTGTAATAACCACATTCATGTAATGTCGATGGCAGATTGCTATATCTGGCACTGGGCAAAAAATCCTGAAAGCAGTAGTTTCTTCTCCGAGCCAGGACTTCTGAACCAACGATAGAACTTCAATGCTAAGAGACAACCAGTGTCAGGCAAATGTTTTTATCTTCAATTAATGTACTGTACTTGTACTTATGTTGAATAAAAACATCTAAGATTGACTTTTATCGTCTAATAAATTCAACTTATCCTAAGTCCCTTGAACACGTCCTACGACATGTAAGGCAGATAAGCAGCTAGTCAGCATTCTTCGAATGTCCCAGACTATCATGAGACAAGAATAACATCAACATAACATCTGTTTCAAAAACTTTGACTACGGCGGACATTTCATTAGTCACCGAGTATTTTGACTAAAATGTTTGCGACTGTTATTTCTTTAATGATACTTAGAATTAAATTGTCTCTTCCACATAAGGATTCCCTTTGTCCAGTAGAAACATCTTTTAACCAGATATTCACCTAATTACACACATACATACACATCACGCTTGTTTCCCTGTAGAAAGGTATGAATAAAGGATCCCCATTTGTCCCGATCCTGACAGACCACTTTCGTTTCATTGATACCCATACATGTTGTCATTCACACTCGGCGGTTATAGGTACTCCTAACGACACCCTTTTTCAATATAGTGTCACCTAATTATTATCGTGGTTATACCAACATCATACAGATATACTTTTTATCAAGAGTGGTTTTTGCTAGGTGCCCGCACGATGATTTTTCTGACCTATTTTGTACATAATCTCGCGAAAAATAAGAATATTGAAAATTATTGCTAGTATATCCCACAAAAAACTTATATTCCTTAAAAAAATTACATCAAGCTTTATTTATTACATTTTAATCAGCTCATAGACTATCATTGGACATATTGTTAGACTCTATACACAGATGTTACGTTTATATCCCTACAAAGACAAGTAGGCTGAATATATTTAAACCCTATTCCAATTTACCGCACTACCTTTCACTCTATCACCAGACACAGGTCCCCCAGACCCTGGCGGATCCAGGTCAGCATCAGCAGCCAGCACCGCCGCGTCAGGGTACGAGAGCGAACTGCGAGGGTCAGAAGCCGGCTGGAGCGGTAGAAAGACAGCGCAGAGTGGCTATAGTGGAAATAGTCAGGCCAGAAGTGGGATTATTACTAGAAAGGTGAGTTTGGAAGTTACAGTTGGTGACTATGATGATAAATATTAATATACTAGCACCCGCTCCGGCTTCGCACGGGTATAAAATATATAGCCTACTCCACTATTTAATGGATGTTATTATACATATAAACCTTCGTCTTGAATCACTCTATCTATTAAAAAACCGCATCAAAATCCATTGCGTAGTTTCAAAGATTTAAGCATACAAAGGGATATAGGGACAGACAAAGCGACTTTGTTTTATACTATGTAGTGATAGAATGTATGCGTATGGTAAAGGTGTGTTGCACGATAGTACTGTTGTACTTGGTTAGATTGAACTGACCAGAGAGTACATCATAGATACCTACAGGCTATATTGCCTCTCCAGAAGGGTGGTAGTTGTCCTCGCGATGTTTTCTCTCATTCAAAAAGCACACTAGAATATTGCGTTGAGTGACTACATAGTGAGGAAACCTACCTGTTTCCTGAACAAATAATAGTCAGTGCTTGTAAATGGCGACATGGCTTACTACCTGCCACATTGGCGGTTACGTAGGGGCCGGCCGAAAAAGACATATGACAGCGAGATAGACGCTATATTGAAAAAGGATGACGTTATGAGTACCTATAAGTGGTCTGTGTCGTGATGTGTATGTATGTATGTACATTGAGTACTGACTATCTGGTCAACACGTGCGTTCGAGGTGACCATAGAATGAAACCTGAACCTTTGACTACCCCGCAAGGGTTAATGGTCGTGAACGCGTTTGTCCTTTATTAGAATCAAAAGACCTTGAGTGGCCACATACATCGTGTTGTATCTGTCTTGCCCTTGATGAATCAATGTGTGTATGCTAATCTTGCTTTACCTACTACAGTATATCAAAACGTCCTCTTTAGAAGTCGGCTATTAAAAGTGTATAATCACGCGTCACTCCATATTCGGGTCAGCTGAACCCTTATAGCGGAGGAACGAAGCCATAGGAAGTGTCTGACACGCGCCGACCTTAACAAAGTCACGAAACTGTTACTAATACGTTACTCCTAGTACCAACTAAGTTATCATATCATATTGTAGTGAAACATAAGTATATACTTAATGTAGTAAAATTCATTATTTACGCATATACTCTTAATTTCTGTACTATTGATATTTACTACCCGTGTGTTATATGCAAATATGACGTGCAATGTACTCTTCAATCAGATGTTGTTGAGTATCAAATACTTATCTTAAATATCGTTGTACATAATTTTATTCCCCTTAGAGAAGAGGGAACCTCGCAGTTAAAGTATATGTTTATTATAACAATTGCAGTGTTTAGACATAGCGACACAGTGCATAGCAAAATTGGTAACGTTAGATGTGACTATAGATGCCAAGTGTGTTTAAAGAGATGTATGGAGCAAAGTGTTGTAAGATCGCCAAAAGGGTATCCGTGTTCTCTGCCAATCCGTCTGTAAAGACACGGTTCTTCTGTATGTATATCTATATCCTATAAAACTCCTTTACAGATATCCGGCAAGAGCCTGAACATCCTTCAATGCCCAGCTTGTGCCTATGAAACCGTCCTGCCCTTTGGGGGAATAGCAGCGCTGCCCCTCAACTACGTGCTGCTGAGGAAGATGATGGCCAGGAGAGAAGATCAGCGTGTCAACGTGCTCTGCGATCTGTGTAATACTGATAATAAGGTATGTTATAGATAGACTAAAAACTATTAGGTGTAAGGTATACTTTACCTAGATTTTGGTGAAATAATGTCGTAACCTTTGGTATTTGTATTGGGGTTATGATGGATACTACTTATTAATGATAGGTTGCTTGATGGACTAATAGATACAATATCTTGGTCACCTCTTACGGTAAACTTGTTTGATGCTCCATCTCCAACTATTAGGAAGGGAGGAAGAATGGCTGCCAACCATTGATTTACGGCCCAAACTAATATGGAAGCTATATTATTATTTTGACGATCTAATTTGAAAATTGTACGTACCAGAAACTAAACCTGGTCGTTCACGATACTTGTTAAAGTAGTTAAACATTACCGCCACAGATGTCGTCACCTTATATCCTTATATCCAATCTACACCTCTAAGACCATAAGTATCTACCTACCTACTCGTATCTTTAACAGGCAGAAAGCCGCTGTACCCAGTGCTTAGTGAGCATATGTTCGTCTTGCGAAGAAGCCCATACGAAGCAAAGACCCACCTCTCGACACTCTGTACATCCCCTCAACCCTTCACCTAATTACTGCTGCCAACATCCCAATGGAGAGCTCAGTGTTTACTGCTCTACGTGTCAACAGGTATATAATAATAATAATAAAGCATTTATTTACAGCAACAAAAACATACACAATACATATATTTTACAAATCAAACTTACAAACTAGGGGGTATAGCTTGTGCATGTTATTGTCGCAGCAAAAAGGTTCTAACTCAGCTGGGTATGTTACGTTTGGTGGCAAACGCCTATATGTATGTATGTATGTTTAAGTTCATGAATAGTATTGTGCTTATTAATATTCCTCTCAAATGATTTGGTTAAAGATTAACTATGGGATGGATGATGGGGTAGTAACCTATCATTATTTAGTTGTAATAGAAAGCTACTAGCAATCAAAGGAATAATATACCCCATACATATTGGGTAAGGTTACCTGCCAATGTTTCATATAAATGTAATCACGGCAACAATAGTTAAGCTAAACGTAAGCAAGAAAATGTATCTACGATGCTTTTTTTACCTCGAAAATCATAGACTGTCGTCACAGACCTTCTACAACATTCGCAACTATTAGTAAAAAAACATAAGACTACCAATGAATAACCCTAGTCGCTTAGCTACTTAGAACCCAGCTTATATTGGTATTAAAATGAAAATGAACTGAAAATCTATTTATTCAACATGAGGATCATATAACATTTAAAAAAATTGACATTAGCGTAAACAATAAACCTCTGACTTCGATACCTAATCTCGATACAACATTAACTACTGAACCTTTCAACACAGGCAATATGCAAAGACTGTTGCGTAGTATCCCACGCTGGGCACGCGCTCGGATCGGCCTCCCGGGCGGCGAGCGAACGAGCGAGGATGCTTCGCTTGGCTTGCGAGCGTGCCAAGCGTGTGCCTGATAACGCTCGTGCTAAGGTGCTTGAGCTACATGATAGAGCTTATGAGGTCGATGTGAGTATGAAGCTTGTGATGCAAGCGTATTGATGTTATTGTGTTCTTTTGTGGTTGAACTTGGAATGGACAATCGCCATGGATGTATGTAGTAGTGTATATTCTATTCTACTCGATTTTTTGGGTATATCCTAACCTTGTATAAGTAAATGCATGTGACTATGTATGTAGAATATTAAGCGTTTACTATGAGAGTAAGACTAAATGTAATTTATCAGGCGATATGATATATGGTACGAAGTCGGAATTCTCAAACACAAGAAATATATTTTCCACTTTTTACTACGAAATATTTCAACGTGACGATGTACACGTATACATTCACAAGTACCCTTAACACAAGTCTTAAATGTACTTACCAAGGGGCTAGTTCAACTGGTGTAATAATGTCCAAATATTTTTCTTAACATACATATAAATTCAGTCCCAAGCAGCCCGCGTAGAAAAGGAAGTATCCATCTTCACGGAGCAGTACAGGCGGGCGGTAGAGCTGCATTGCCAGGCCCTCTGCAGCACCGCCGCCAAGAGCAGGGCCTCCTACATGCACCAGTTCCACCAGCAGAGCCAGATCCTGGAGATCAGAGCACGCGAGGCGAAGCAAGCTGTTGAATTTGCTGAAGAGGTACACATCATATTTGTCCCCAGCCCAAAAAACCACTTTCGCTTTATTGTCACTTATTTACCTCATCATACACACTCGCGGCTATAGGTACTTCTAACGTTATCCTTTTTCAATATGGCGTCCATCTGCCAGTCATATATCTTATTGGGCCGGCCCCTACGTAACCGGCCTACCACTTCACCCACATATTATATTCGTTTTGTCAATCTACTATCACTCATCTGCATAACATGTCCAAACCATCAAAGCCTGCACTTTTCAACCTCTCTTCTTCTTCTCATCTTCTTTCAAACCACACCTTTCCAATAATATATAAATAAAGCCTAAATACATTAAATATACCTATCCTATACCTATCCCAGGTACTATCAACCGCGAAAGAAGTGGAACTCCTAAACTTGAGTGGGACCTTACTCAGGAGGCTGGAAAAAGTGACAGAGCCACCCCCATCGAACCCAGTGCCACGGTGTGACCTCCGCTTCTCGGCCACCGCACCAGCGCAGGGGGCGTTGGTGGGGAAACTCCTCACTGCTACACCGGATCCTGAGAAGTGTGTGGTGGATACTGAAGGTAGGTGATAAGATGGTATAAAGTAATGGTAAATGTTCCAAATCGGGTCTCCGTGACCCATGCTCCGCCTGTTCGAGTATGAGTGTCAATGACGGGGAAGTTTGTCAGGATCGGATCAGATGGGGATCCGTGATTACTGCCTATTCCTCTATAGGGAAATGGGCGTGACGAGTATGTATGTTAAACGTAGTTAAGTATTAAGCATGGTGTTTATTAGCTGTGAATCTTAGGCCATTGCATGAAGTAAACATAATCCTCATATTTTATTTGTTAATTATCATTCAATATATTAATCACTACGTACATAAATTTCAAATGATACTTAGGTAAAATTCTTTTTGGTCGATCGAAACCTTGAAGATCTATATATCCTAAGTCACTTTCAGCATTCCGGTTGGGAGTCGTGATGGCATCCATTTTCTTATAAATAGCTGCCGTTCATCCCGGAGTGTCGTAGTAGACGACTAAGACAATTAGGGTAACTTGACTAACTTTAGGGTATTTGATGAACCATCACTTGTCGCTATTGTTCCATAAAACATCACTTCAATATTCATGCTAAAAAGTGACCTAGGAGATACTTTATCTCTGAGGTATTGTCCACCCCGGTAGGGATTAAAGAACGTGAATGAATGTAATTAGCAGTAACATTTATTTATCAATTATTCATTTAAAACTTAAAGACTATCATAACAGAAATTCTACGAGATAGCTAAGTCTTATACACGTATTCAGGACTCCAAGACCTCCACGTAGATATAAAGCACGAAGTAACCCTGGAACTGAGGGACAGTTCTGGTCACCGGCTGACCTCTGGTGGAGAGGTGGTGGCCGGCTACTTCCGGAGGAGGGACTCCAGCGCCACTCCTGACTTCGCCAAGGTCACTGACCGAGGTGATGGGGTCTACAAACTGCTTATTTGTCCAAGAAGTCCCGGCGCTTACCTCTTTGCTGTCACTGTCAATAATAAGCCTATTAAGGTGAGTTCTAAACGTACATAGTTATTCATTCAAAACCTTTATTTCCTTGTTGAACAGAACTTTGGAGATATGTAGGCACGTAATTTATTCGCTTTCGAGTTGAACATAACTTTGGAGATATGTAGGACACTGTTAAGCATGAAAATCGAAAATTTGATGTGAAAATTTGACTAGTCCATTGCCTAATAAATACCATTGACCTCTAGTGTAGTAGGGAAGAACGTCACCCAGTTAAAATTATATTTACGTCCCAGACTAGCGTGTCTCTCTGCAATTTACCACGAACTTCGTTGACTATAGATTGCTAGTACCTCCACAATTGTAGAAATGGATACGCAAACCTCTGACTACCCCACATATGCGTCACAACTTGTGTATACACATTCTGTTTTTTATTATGGCGGAGTAATCGGAGACTTGAGTGTCCATCTCCGAAATTTCTGTAAGGTATGAGCCACTCAAAGCCCTCGATTCACTAGATAGACAGACTGTATCGCCGTATACATGCACTGGCGGATCCCTATCCCGAAGGATAGAAAGGTTTCCTCACAATGTTTTCCCTGACCGTAAGAGTAAATGAGAAACACATTTTTAAATTTCATTCTATAGTACATGCCAGAGTCGGGATTCAAACCTAGGACATTCAAGAACTCGGCGGTCTTACACATTTAGCTACAGCCGCTTTTGATCGTAAATATATTTGTCTTTATAAGGTATTCCTACAGCCGCTTTCAGTCGTAAAAGTATGTCTTTATGAGCTATTCCTTCACCTAACAGGGCAGTCCATTCCCGTGCGCCGTTCGAGTGTCCCGCTCACACACAGGCCAGTACCATTGCTGTTCTTTTTGCTCGTCTGGGGGTGACAGAAATGCGGTGTGCGCCTGTGGAGGTACTGTGAGTGGGTATAAAGGTGAGCGAGTAAAGTGAATATATTTTCTTACTAGCGACCCGCTCCGACTTCGCACGGTTATAAAATATATAGCCTAGTCCAGTACTTAATGGATGTTATTATACATATAAGCCTTCCTCTTAAATCACTCTATCTATTAAAAAAAACCGCATCAAAATCCGTTGCGTAGTTTCAAAGATTTAAGCATACAAAGGGACATAGGGACAAAGAAAGCGACTTTGTTTTATACTATGTAGTGAAGGTGTGAAGAACAGAAGTGTATGAGAAGGTATACGAGAGAGACTTGTCGGGATCGTTCCAAGTGGTGATCAATACGATTTCAATGATTGTATTGGCCGAGCGTCACGCGACATGCAATATTCATGCCGAAAATCAATAACACACAGCCGAAAATCTTTAAGACGATGAAAAAAAGTGTCACTTTAAAATACCTTATCTGAAACTTGAATTCAACTATGAGTCGATAATGAAAGCTCACCAAAAATACTAAAATTTACACCAAAATATAGCTAAACTTACACCAAAGTTTAGGTTTGGGTTGGGACTGTATTATTTTGGTGTACAATACATCCATATTGGTATTACGTATTATCTGATGTTATTTTAAACACTATCATAATTAAAATATATATATAATATTATTTTAGTAGTTTGTCAGGATAGAAACAAACAAAACACAATTATATACGCCTACCTCTCTGTAGGGAAATGGTGTGATATATAAGTATGTATCGGTCGTAACTATCCAACTCACCTGATCTGCTGCTAAACAGTAAAGTAAAAACATTATCTCGTTTTCATCCTATTGTTTTACTTAGTCTTTCAATTCCATACTAATATCTACCCTTTGTCAGGATGCGCCCACGGTTACGAGGGTCACCCAGGGACCAAGCACTGGTCGTGCTGTGGCAACCCCAGCCATCGAAGCGCCTGCACCAGGAAGCACGCCCAAACCTACCAGTTCTCTGTATAGCTGCTATATAGCTGATATATGGAACTTCGGAGCCAAATCTCACCTTTATAAATGTAGATATATTCCATATATAGGTTGGGTAGAAACTCTGCAATTATAGTTTTAAGAGATTCGCGATTTATACTCATGATTAATAACTAACGGGACTTATCGCGTATGTTTTCAAATAATAAAGTTACCATATGGTCACTGCTGCAACGTAGCCGAAACGTCGGGTTAATAAAGGTAACTTTATTATTTAAAAACATAGGCAATAAGTCCCGTTAGTTATTAATCATGTATATAAATGCAGATATATTCCATGTATAGGTTGGGTAGAATATCGGATCCATAACTAACCTTGATAGTAAGGTTGTGATGCCATTGTTATGGAATATTGGTGGCAGGTTGTTAGTCCAAAGCGTAATAAATTCGATGGATACTTACTACAGTCGCCTTGAACAAGCTGGATGAAAGATTATGTATTCCAAATATATAACTAAAATATTATGGTTTTAAGAGATTCGCGATTTATAATCATGATTAATAACTAACGGGACTTCGTATAAAAACTTACACGATAAGTCCCGTTAGTTATTAATCATAAAATATTATGTATAAAATGAATTATTATGTAAGAATTAAAGTGTTTGAAAATATAAATGTGTTTCAGGCAATACACCTTTTGTAACCTTGTGTCACTGATAACACCAGTTTTTAATTTAAAGATTTGAACATACCAATCAAGGAATTTTAATAAATACATACTTTACGAGTTCATACAATTATCGTATAATTAGATTATGTATGTATACATCAATCAGCCTATCTCAGTCGACTACTGGACGTAGGCCTCCCCAAGGGTACGCCACGAAACACGATCACTAGTGGCCCTCAGCCAGCCACTACTAGCGACCTTTTTCAGGTCATCGGTCCATCTAGCAGGGGGCGTCCAACACTATGTTTCACTGTATATAAAGTACACTATATAGGTAAAAATTAGAACACATATCATTTACATCCACTTAATTTATTCATACAAAACCTAATCTAATTATATCAAACTAGAAGATCACATTTGCATGACTACACATTTTATAAACACTATACATATCGTGCACATAATATACAAAACATGCTTATTTAACAGAAACATAACATACACTTTACGACGTGTCCCTTTTTATTGTGGCGTAGTCAGAGGCTTGAATGCCCATCTACGGAATTACGAAGGCATGTTAGATATGGGCCACTCAAACAGCACCCCAGGTGATATTAGTGAACCGTATTGCTATATAGAGCCACAGGCTATTACCTATTCCGAAAGATAGGCAATGTTTTCAAATCACCATGTTTTCCCTCACTGTTAGCGACTGTAAATTATTGTACGTTGATTTTTAATTTAGAATGAATTAGTTTCAAAGTGTAATACGATATTAAATGAAGTACTAGCTTCCATACATCCATGATAATACAAATATAAGTTCAATACCCTTTTATTTCGCTAAAAACGGTACAGCAAACACTAATATATTGCTTTATTCACGCACTAAGTTTATTAAAGTAATGAAAGAAATTTTTGATAGGGTTTATGAGATTAAAACTTACTTATTACAAAGACAAATCAATGACTGTATAGGTACTTTCTGAAGAATCACATCAATTAAGCTTAATTTTATTACACATTACGACTTAATCATTACTGCAGCTTATTTATACAACAATTACAATTCTAATACCTAAATTACATTCATTCATTGAACCATCTCATTCATTCAATCATTCTATACAATACTGTACATTTGGACTACGCTGAGTACATACAATTGAGTTCTTTAAACAGGTTCATAGCTTTCTGAATCACTCTTGTACTGTTCAATAAAATGATCTGTGTCCTCTTCCTGACCATAGTAGAAACCATCATCACTGTCATCTTTATAACCTGAAAAAAAAAATAGATACAAAATTCATGAATTCACTACTACAATGTTGTCAGTCTCTGCCTATCTCATTAGAGAAGTAAAGGCGTGAACATATACATCTATAAATACATTAATGCCCTTTTATCCCTTTCGGCGTGGACAAAACTTTGGAGACATGAAAATCTCCTAGGTCACTTTTAAGCATGAATTTTGTGATGTCATTAAAAAAATGGTAGCAGGTTAGTAGCCCATCGCCCAATAGATTCCATTTACCCCTGGTCCCTTTGTCAACCTCTACGACAACTTTTTACGTAACACGTTGGTGAGGGATACATTTCCTAAATTATGCATTACAAATAATCATCTGAAGAGATGAGTTCAAACGTTTTTAAAAATCAAATAGAGAC
This sequence comes from Leucoptera coffeella, assembly GCA_030578115.1. NCBI lineage: Eukaryota > Metazoa > Arthropoda > Insecta > Lepidoptera > Lyonetiidae > Leucoptera > Leucoptera coffeella. Next base: position 25,729 of record JAMBLF010000368.1, read on the forward strand.
AAAAGTAACTAATCTATGTATTATATATTTAAACTGTGTAGCATAGCTGCATACTGTATAATAAATAGAATAAGACTCACCATCAACGCTTTCCTCATCAATATCCTTCACTGTGACGCAATGGGCATACTTCGAAGTATCTGTTAACATAGGGTCCCTGCGTAGGACTTTCGCTTTGAACTTGGCGTACGCCTCTCCATACATGTCTGCATCATTTTTGAGAATATCCAGATCAGTGTCATATATCTTCTCTTCACCAGCATCATCGGAAAGGTCATCTTCTGTTAATGGTAGGAGGGAGCAAATTTAAAATCAAATAACTAAATAGTTTTATTCCAGACTGGATTGTGTGATTGCCGCCTATCAAAATTTATGAGTTTAGTTAAGTGCCGGATGGATTGTGGTGCTGACTATGTGACTATGTAACCCTGTACATTGAAGGAATGGTGACACGGCTTATCACCTTTCACATTGAGTACTGACTATCTGGTCAACATGTGGTTTTGAGGGGTCCATAGAATTACTACCTTTGCAATTGCGGAGATGGACATCTGAACCTCTGTCTACCCCGCTAATGGTTGTGAACATGTTTATCTTTTTACCTAAACCACACCGTTCCACCGCTCTGATCATGTCTTCTTCCTCTATACTACTGCGGTCATCATCAGGGTACTCATTGCGCCAGTTGTTCTCATCATTTGAGTCCTCGGATTCCCCTTCATCATCAGACTGGATACCAAAGCCATTGTCTCGGTAGGTGCCAAATATCAATTCCGATTCAAAGTTTTCTATGCTGAAAAGTTTGAGGATCTGATGTAGAGATGTATGTAAGTAAAATGGAATATAATTATCTATACATACATACATATGTATATGTTGGTGTTTATGAATGGTTAAGGATTGCAGTACCAAACATATTTTGCCACATTCTATCTATTAAAAAACAGGCTTAAATTTGCTAAACATCTGCACAATATAATGGCCATCTATTAGTTCACCATAATATTAAGTAGCTAATACAGTTTTAAGTAGTTGATTCAATTTAGCTCAGTTGTTTGGGGCTTGACTCTGTATCAGTGGGTAGAGGGTTCAAATCCCATTTCAGCATGGACCAATGGAAATGAAGTTTAATGAATTTCTATGTACACTTTTGTAATAAAACACATTTACGAAATGCGTTGAATACTATGGTCTGGGAAAATATAGTAAGGAAATCTACCTGTTCCCTGAACAGGTAATAGTCCGTGCTTGTAAATGGTTACATGGCTGACCACCTGTCACATTGAGTACTGACTATCTGTTCAACACGTGGGTTCAAGGTGACAATAGAATCACTACCTTTACATCTGCACAATATAATGGCCATCTATTAGTTCCCCATAATATTAAGTAGCTAATACAGTTTTAAGTAGTTGATTCAATTTAGCTCAGTTGTTTGGGGCTTGACTCTGTATCAGTGGGTAGAGGGTTCAAACGTCTATTCCCAAAACATCCCACAAAAAACATCCCAAATGGGCTATTTTGGTAAAGTCAATAAAATATTATTTTTGTATTCCCATAATCTCCCACCTAAATCTCCCATTCGGGATATTTTGCAACTTCAATTAAATATTTAGTTTACTATTCCCAAAATATACCACCATTAATTTGGAAGAAAATTTATTGAAATGTACAGTCTTGCACAGTAAAAATTGGATGTAAAAATGAAATATAATTTTATTTATTTATTTATAATTGAGTCTCAATAACACGTAATGTACATCGTACTAAATAACAAACATATATTTTTTTTAATACCGTTAGAATAAACAATTGTAACATTAAAGTCATTCTAAGTTCAGCCACAAGAACAAATGTAATTACTAGATATTAATGTAAATGTAACCATATTAATTTAACAACAGAAACATGAAGTAATACATAATACAATATCTCAACTTACAAATAATAAAACTAATAATATACTTGGACACTGGGCATGTCACTTCACACTACTTAAAAATAAAATGTTACCGATATATCTTATTCAAACTGCACTTTTGATGAGTAGAAGATATAGCACAACGAATGCACGCACAATATTTCCTATTGTCTTGCCATGTGCACGGACTAAACTTGTTGCTCATTGGCCTGTCCTCGAGCTTAACAACCAATAGAAAGCGATCATATCCATTATAACGACGAATAGTGTCCATGTTTACATATCCGTTAGTCATTAAAACTTACAAAACATTTTAAAATCTTGCAAGACTGTACTAAAGTATATTTATTTAAAAAAGGTAAATTATCGTGGTATATTTTGGGAATAGTGAACTAAATATTTAATTGAAGTTGCAAAATATCCCGAATGGGAGATTTAGGTGGGAGATTATGGGAATACAAAAATAATATTTTATTGACTTTCCCAAAATAGCCCATTTGGGATGTTTTTTGTGGGATGTTTCGGGAATAGACGGGTTCAAATCCCATTTCAGCATGGACCAATGGAAATGAAGTTTAATGAATTTCTATGTACACTTTTGTAATAAAACACATTTACGAAATGCGTTGAATACTATGGTCTGGGAAAATATAGTAAGGAAATCTACCTGTTCCCTGAACAGGTAATAGTCCGTGCTTGTAAATGGTTACATGGCTGACCACCTGTCACATTGAGTACTGACTATCTGTTCAACACGTGGGTTCAAGGTGATAATAGAATCACTACCTTTACAATTGCAGAGGTGCACACCTGAACCTCTGACTACCCCGCAAGGGTTAGGTCAGTTGTGACCATATTTGTGTTTTGTCAAATACAGTTATATTACTTGTATATATTATAATTTATTACAAATCAACTTACCTTATCAAATTATCTAGTAGATCAATATTAAAATCATCCTTAGCTGGCATGTACAGATCATAGGCATATTGCAAATCACTCTCTGTGTCCTGTTCCTTCTGCCGCAAGTCTACAAGGTCATATTGACCCTCATTCTCTTTATCAGCATCATCTTTCAACCCTCGGCTACAGTTGACGATTTCATAACGATTCTCCGCAGCCTGTTCTTTCCGCTCCTTACGAATTTTGCTTATAATGTCATCTACTTTGGACACTGCTTTGAATTTAGACTTACTTTTATGCTCTATATCTTGTACTTGAACGTTTTCCTGGAAATAATATTTCAATAAATAAATATTTGGATGTTTGTGGTGGGAATTGGTGTAGAAAACACTAATGAAACATGGGTACACTTCTACGCATAAGCCAATTGTATGAATGATGGGTTATCAGATTGGGCCATTTTTGGTGACAACTGCATGGTGTAATACATAACTCTTTAACTGCAAAGCTAAAATATAACAAAGTGGAATGTCAATGGCGGGCAAAATGGGTGGTGAAAGTTCTTTCACCACCCCTTTTGCAGTTAAATAAGAATTACTTATAATTTTGCAAACAAAACTATAGCAAAATTGGCATCTATAGTGATGCCAAAATATCATCATTAAATTTCCTACAACTTGTATTTAAATTTTACGCCAATAACTATGCTTAAAATAATGTTGCTATAACGAGTTGAAAACAAGGAATTGTTGTTTTTCTCCAACTATTCGCATTACTATGTTTTATTTAATGTAAAATGTGGACACATTTACCTTTATTTCAATTAGAATTACAAATAGCAAGTTGTTTATGAAATAAAATCCAAAGTGCCCTGTTATAAATGACGACCCTTATAACAAATGCGCTGCCGAGTGAGTAAAATAAGTCCCTTTGAAGTGTTGTGATGACTGAATTGTAGCCCCCCAGTGGTTGTTTAGATATCATGTTTAACTGTGCGACTGACTCATAACCTCATTAGAAACAAAGATTAATATTACAGGCTTCTACTGTTTCATAGATATAGCCTATACAAAGAAGCTCTGTGAATTCCCTGAGCGCAATTAAGTTAATTGATAAGTTTGTCCAAACTTCGGAAATAGAAAAAAACATTATGTAATACCTAACCAATATACACGAAACATTATAAATAAATAAAGAACAGTAAGTAAGTAAATGGTTTTTCAAGGAATCGCTCACTAAGACACATGTTATTGTAAAAAAAATTAACTGTATTCATAACTCTACTGGCAGCATGCTCGGTCAGTATTTGCAGAACCGATGTGAATAACAATTGTTCTGAACCAAGTGTGGTATTTTTTTTATGCTCTTGAAAGCGCTGACAACACTTCTAAGCACTTTTTTTACATAATTGACTTAAATGAACTCTCAAAATAGTTCCCAAAATTGGTGGCAAAAAATCATCCACTGTGGGTGACTGGACAATTACGTTAATTACACCATTACCCACAGCGGGCGGCGCACCATTTAAAGAGATATTAAACATTCATCTACATATATTCAGTTTTACTAACTGATGGACCCATTAATAACGAAACCCTTAAGTGTATAACTACCATGGATAGCTTTAGATAACATTAGATACTTTGTCATTTTTTTGTGGCAACAATAACAGGAAAGCATGTGTTTAAATAATTTTTCTATATCACATATTAATAATGCAACACTCTGGCACACATTATTTTGCATGATTTATTAGGAATTAAACTAAATATTAATGCTAATAGCACGACTTTTGCTTCGGAAGTAGTTCACTGCCAGGTGATAGTATCAAAATATCATGGCATCTTTTTCTAGAACAACATGGGCACTATTTTGGCAAAGAATTTTAGTGTTCCTGTATAATATAGAACAATATGATGCTTGTAAATTAATCAATCAATGCATACCTGATTATTTACGGTACCACAAAATACGAAAAGGGATGATGCTATTTCTTCATCGGTTTTTTGCCGTTTACACATTAAAACCAAAGCGTCTTGAGGATTATCTTCAAGCCTACGTTTAACACGGAGCACTGTAGCCATTGCGAATAGAGTTTTGAAAATTTATAGCAAGTATAGTATCTTAAAAATCTTATTTTTCTTCTATCTTGGCGCTCTTGGTAGTAAACAAAATTAGGTTACAATTTTTATTTTATTTTCGACAACTGTCACTTTTCTTTATAGTGTGTCTGTACATATAAAGAATTAAAAAAAATTTACCAAACGAGCATTAAATCATTTTCATATTATATTGTTATCGATGGACATAATATAATGATAATGTACTGAAAATTAAAACTATCTTGGTACAAATTTTAATCAATAAAATCTAAAAAACAATAAGAATAGAAAGTTGAGATAACGTCTGTCAAGTATATCTCGAATTAACGTACGTCAGTCATGTTACTCAGTACTTTCTTGCACGCAAAGGATAGCGTTTTAGTGCATTTTTCTGTTGCTCTTGTTTTGTGTGAATTAATGAATTCTTAATATCAAAACACATCTAATGAAATAATTGTGATTTTAAAAGCATTTGTTGTTCTGCACGATGGATAACATGAAACAGTTCGGGAATATGGGTCCAGACGATAATTGGAGAACTCAGAATTTTCGCCAGACTGTGGTTACTAAAATGTAAGTAATATTTGTTTTGATATCAGTTTATACAATATAAAATGTAAGTTGATCATAAATATATTCATTTAAATCTTTATTTATCTTCGTTTGTTGACCTCAGATATAGTTTAATAGACTTTATGTACAATAGTTTTGAAAACACAAATAATAAGCATTATAACATTTGGAATTTTTAACCTGATCATTCGTTCGTATTAAACAATAATTAATGAATGTAAAACATTGCCTATCATTGAAATCTATTTATTATCTTCACATAGGTCACCTTAATAGGGTAACAATCCAGCGATAAAACTAATAAATATATATTATAAGATGAATTGTCTATTTCTGCACTAAGTGAACAGTTAATATCTTAGATATTAGTATATCAAGGTTCCCCTGACATTCCTCTTACTGTAGAGATGGTGAGTTTGCATGTTATTTTTGGGATGTAAAAATAATGCTAACTAGCTGCCCATTCATCCCAGCATGTCATAAAAGGTGACTAAGGGACTAGGGATAAATAGAATCAATTGGCTGATAAGCTTGATAACACCCATGATCCATATGACATCACAAGTGCAATATTTATATTAAAACATTACAAGAGATTATTGTGCTTAAGATTCTGTCCACCCTGAAAGGGATTAAAAGATGTCAATGATATTATGTGTATTACACCCTCATAGCCCCGTTTTTTAAAGTCCATTCTTTTACAACCTAATTCACTCTCAACTCTACCTCATAGATATTCTAAGATCCTTAAATTTCTCCAATCGCCCTATACAACTACACTTTATAATAACTAGATACATATATGTATCTATCAATCAGACTATGTCAGTCCACTGCTGGACGTAGGCCTCCCCAATGTTAAGCCACAAAACACAATCACTCAGCCAATCACTACCTGGAACCTTTTTCAGTTCATTGGTCTGCCTACAAGGGGTGTCCTACACTACATTTGCCAAAACACGGTTGCCATTCGAGAACTGCTATCATTATATCTATCACAATTATTTATATATAGGTAAACAATTACAATAATTAATATTGATTTGAATTATAGCGAGGAAGCGATCCAGCGATCAGGCATGACGGTGGCGAGGAACAGCAGTGAGATGGAGAACCATGTGTTTGCCAAGGCCAAGAGCAGAGAGGAGTACATGAATATGGTGGCCAAGCTGATCCTTCATGTTAGGGAGATGTGTAAGTATTATAGTAATATGTAAAGGGGTGCGGTATACTCGATACAAACATTATTCGAAGTCCATTTAAGTTCAAAGAACTAATCATCTATAACAAATATTCACACATCATGAAAAACTAATGGCAATACCTAGAGTGGCAACAAATAAACTTATACATCTTACTCTGCTGGAGAGATTTTCATATAATATCTCCTGGAATTTATTGTCCTCAATAAACTATTACAGTTTAAGACTATTTACTTAAGTGTGTAGTTAGTGTCAAATAAACATAAGTGGAAAACACTATAATAGTAGAGCATAACCATCAGCTTAAACCAGAAGGTTATTTACTCCATCAAATAACAATATTAGTCTCTAAATATAAGATGTGAATGAAACCTCAAATTTTTTTCCAGCTCAACCCAAACAGAACCAAGGAGTGCCAAACATGCAAGGTGGGCCCAACCAGGCACCAAACCAGCAACAACAACCCCAAAACCCCCAACAGGGAGGACAGCCTGGCATGACGCAAGACCCTATAAACGCTCTACAGAACCTTGCTTCACAAGGCAGCCGAAACCAGATGATGACCATGGGACCCCAAGGCCAGATGCCCCAGCAGGTCATGGGCCCCAACCCCGGCATGGGCATGCAAGCCCAAATGGGCCAGCAAGGGTCAATAGGACCTCAAGGACAAGGGCAGACCGCAACCAATCTGCTCCAAACACTAACGCAGCGGCCGCAAATGGGAATGCAGATGCAGAACAAAATGGGTGGGCCCATGATGATGCCGAATCAGGCTCAGATGGGGGGGAACATGATGGGCGGGATGGGGAACATGAACAGCCAGCTGCAGAGCCAGTTGGCGGGGCCAGCGATGCAGGGGCAGATGATGCCGAATATGGGGATGCAGGTGCCGATGACAGGGGCCAATCAGATGGGGCAGATGCAGTGTAACCAGGTTGGCGGGATGGGGGCACAGATGGCGCCCAACGCTATGCAGGGACAAATGGGCGGACAGATGGGTAAGTGGGCTATGGATTTTTAATGAATTGTCTAGTTATATGTATAGGCTGTTCGCATTAAGTAAATAGTGATGTCATGATATTCAGAAGTTAAACTGGCCAATGAGACGTTAGTTAATGAGAAAAGAAGTCACATTGACCAATAACAGACAACCCTTATAAAATCACATTGGTTAAATCGCGGGGACATGATGACTTCACTATTTTCTTAATGCGAATATTATAGTGTATTGTCGAAATCTTAGTATAAATAAGAATATTTAACATATTATGTAATGAACTAACAGAGTTTGGTATTTTGGGTTATGACTATCTTTGATGCAACCTTAATATAACCATTAGTGGAGAAAAACACACAAACATCTGAGTACCAGACAAGGCAATAAGTTATTGTAGTGGATATATTATATATATGATAATTGAATAGTTAATTCTATTTATTATGTAAAATTTCAAGGCAAGGCCTTCTTCCAGCAGTAGACTGACATAGACTGATTGATTTAGAATTTATGTAAGATATGGCATACCCATTAGAACAGAAAAAGCTATAGCATAGTCACAGATAATATAATACTATACAGTAATAGTTGTATTTAACTGACACTAACAAAAGAAATTATGTACTATCCTTCATTCATATCAATTTCTCACACTAACTTTCATCACATTCCAGGTGGAATGCCACCAAACCAGATGGTGAACATCAGTATGCTACAGCATATGGGGGGTAGAGTGGGTGGCAAGGATGTGGTGGGCGGCATGCTGGGCCCAGGGTACAGTGGCAGAGGGCCAGCGCCCAACCAGTTCCTCCGGCAGAGCCCCTCACCGTCAGCTCCGTCTCCTATCGCTGGACCCAGCCCTGCATCTATGGGTATGTTATTACACCAATTGAACAAGCCCCTTAATAAGTACATTTAAGACTTGTGTTAAGGGACATGTTGATTGTGGTATATAGGATAGTAGTTGCTTATAAACATTCGCGATTGGTACAAATTTTTTATTTATGTTATGAGACTGGGTCGTATTAAGATCAAATTTAATAAAGATTGGGAAGACTCCCGTAACCGTAGCATATGCAACTGGGTCGAATAGTCAGGTGATATAAAGGTCTTTATATAAATCTATATATATTTTTAGTAAATAAAAATATAGGGTTGTACATGGTAATAATATATTTAAAACTTTATTTACTTTCTTTGCTTTTTCTGTATTTACTATATTTTGTGTACTCGATTATTTATTTGTCAAAATAAAACGGTGTGTTTTTTAATTAATAATTAAATTAAGAAGTTAAGTAAAGGACCTAAATTAAATAAAATAAAAAGAATAATTAAATTGAGAATCTTTAAGTTGAATTATTACTTTCAACGATATATTTATTCAAAAGTACATGAATACATTTTCACATCTATATACCCAGAACCATCCCGTAACCAGAACCTGTAAGGAATAATTAGATTTTCTAATATTGCTTTCCCACTTTCTTTATCATCACTTGCATAGTCACTTATCCAGTCATTGACACTCCTTATAATTACATTATTTTTATAAATTTCCGAAAAGTTCCCTGTTAGCTCGACGTACATTAGGGAACAAAATAAACAATAATGTTAATTTCATTCCCTCCAGGCGTGATGGGTGGTGCGATGACGGCGTCGCCCCTGCCGATGGGCCAGCTGGGAGGCAGTCCCTCCCCCTCCGCCCCTCCGCACATGCAGCATCACCAGCAACAGCAACAAAGGTGGGTTTCATATGCTGTGTTTTGTATGTCTTTATTAAACCAGTTTTGAAAATATGCCGGCTGTAAATTTATGTTTTTTGCCTTGTTGTATGTAAGTAGATGTTAGGCCATCTCTTTTGATATACGAGTATTATAATAATAAATGTAAATACAATACGCTATTAGAGAAATAAAAAATAGAAATGTCATTGCTATTATAATTTAACGAAATACCATTAAATCAAATTTTACGAATACATTTTGCATTTTTATGTGATCGTGTGGTGTGTGACTCGAAATGTTTTTATGTTTTGTACTTATAGTGAAGGTTCGATCGAATCTACCGTACACCTGCCCGACGTTTAATATACATGTTTTCTTTACATTGTCCTAAACTCCGTTTACAATCTTGTAGGAGCGTGGGCATGTCGATGGTGGCGTCGCCGCAGTCGCTGAACACGCCAGGGGGCGCCTCTCCGGGGGCCGAGGAGGCGGCCTACCGGGACAAGGTGCGGCAGCTGGCCAAGTACATCGAGCCCCTCAGGCGGATGGTGCACCGGATGGTCAGCGAGGGCGAGAGTGAGTATACACAAGACAAAGACAAACACGTTCACAACCATTATTATTATTCTTTATTAAGCCATTCACCACTAAGGTTAAGTCGGCTGAAGTACAAACACTGATGCCAAGGCATTTGCACTTCTTGTTATTCAGTCGCCATGGTTACACCAACGCTGCCAGCTGCTACCACCGAAGAAAAACGAAATCGAAGCTCCAATTCTTCTCTTCCTTGTTTTTCGGTGCGTTCCAGTTGAGGAGTTCACAACCATTAATGTGAACAAAAAAATAACTACTTACGTGAAATTTACCTTCTTTCCTAAACTGTGAATTGAACGAAACAAAATACATATTTATAAGAAACGTGATCGAAGATCATGAGCAAATGTATTTAACCAGTGTCTTAACTTGGTTACGTGATTAAATATGTATAAAATAGATAGTTTATGATATCAGTCCTTGTCACAGATCCGTCAGGACATTTTAATCCTTGCAAGGTCAGAGGTTCAGGTGTTCATCTCCGCAATTGTGAAGGTAGTGATTCTATACCCACCTCGAATTCACGTGTTGACCAGATAGTCAGTACTCAATGTGACAAGTGGTAAGCCATGTCGCCATTTACAAGCACTGACTATTATAGTAGTTTGGGGAACAGGTAGGATTCCTCACGATGTTTTCTCCCGCCATGGTATTGAACGAATTTTCTAACTGTATTTTTATTACGAAAATGTACATAGAAATTCATTTAACTTCATTTCCATTGGTACATGCTCAAGCGGGATTGTCTAAAATCGCGTATATTTTATGAACAAGGAATAACCTTTGCCTATAAAATATATACGTTAAGTCCCGTTTTCTTGTGATATGAGAAAATACTTACATGGAGTGGACATCAAATACATACATACATTTACTTTCACGTCCTTTAATCCCGTTCAGGTTAGACAGAACCTTGGAGTTAAAGTATGCCTTATGTTCCTTTTTAGCATAAATGTTAGCGTTGTGATGTCATATGCCACATTGAAATATACATTGTTCGATACCTTGTAATTAGTACGTCACCGAAAGTACTTATTGCGTGACCTGTTATGGTGACGTACATTCCAGAATTAAATAAATAAATAAAATGTTGGGGGGGCTGGACAAAACCTTTGGAGACGCAATATCTTCTAGAATTTATATGTAACCTTACTATACTATTAGATACTATTATTACTATTAGATGTGGAGAAACTAACCAAGATGAAGAACCTGCTGGACATCCTGTCCAACCCCAGCAAGCGCATGCCGCTGGAGACGCTCATCAAGTGCGAGGTGGTGCTGGAGAAGCTGGACTTCAAGCGCAGCGAGGGGCTGGCAGGCATCCAGGTGCCGCCTGGCGGAAAGGTAAAGTGCACACTACATAATCTATTTGTTTATAAATTGGTACACAAAGAGACAGAAAGACGTGTTCACGAGTCAGAGGTTTAGGTTTCCATCTCCGCAATTGCGAAGGTAGTAATTCTATGGCCACCTCGACTCCACGAGTAGACCAGTTCTCAGTAGTCAGTTCTCAATGTGACAGGTGGTAAGCCATGTCGCCATGTTCCGAGGAATAAATAGGTAGGATTCGTGAATTCATGATTTATGATGTGAATCCTGAATCCACTGATATGGAGTGAAGCCACCAACGACTGAGCTTCACAGATTAATCTGTCGCTCTAAAATATAATAAATAGTAAACATAAATTCTTAGTTTTGTTTCTTGAATTCTTCAAGGAGAAAAATATAGTATAGATTAAAGTATGCGTTTTTTTCTGTACAGATTAAGTGTACACGTAGTGTTACAACCTGTCATGTTGGATTTTTTTTTTTTGCAAAAAGTGGGTTTGGATAAATCAAATATCACAAAACCCAGCAGATTATTTTGTGTTTGATCATCTCAGAATAGACTACAGGGGCTCAAGTAGTGGATGAATAAAAGTGTCAAACTTCACCATTGAAATCGGCAAGTGTTAAAATTCGCTTACTGAATGGTGAAATTAGTCACTTTTAATACTACTAATCTACTACCAATTTTACGTTATTACTGATCTGATGTAGAACTGATTTGTAAAAGCATTAGTGGTCTAAGGCCCCAGTATTGATGTATTTTGAAATACATCTTACTCTGTCCCAGGAGCAAATATTCAACCCTCTGTTAGAAGTGGTGAATAATTGCCTGCAGTCTCCATTCGCCAACCATACGCTGAAGAGGACTTTCGGATCTACCCTGGACGCCTTGAACGGACCGGAGATCAAGTGAGTACATACATATACATTCACGTCCTTTAATCCCTTTCGTGGTGGACATAAGCTCAAAGATATAGTATCTCCTAGGTCACTTTTAGCATGAATATTGGGCTTGCGATGTCATAATGGTACATTGGTAACAGGTTGATAACCCATCGCCTAATAGATTCCATTTACCCCTAGTCCTTTAGTATCCTCCTACGACATGCCGGGAAGAACGGCAGCTAGTAAGCATTCTGATTACTCTTGATTGACATATCTTTTATTTAATTTCCTGTCCGAAACACACGCACATAATTTTAAATTTTCCTAACCCTCATTTCAACCATTTCCTATTGCTATCTAGCGTATGAAATATTACAGTTAAGATGAACTGTAACCACTAATGAAGGGCTGTGTGAGATTGCCACATATAACTAAGAATTACTCTATTGTTTATCTGTATAGACGAGGAAATTGAGTTCTAAATACTAAAAGTATACTAATAATATCAAAATCAGTAGATAACTATTCAATATAGGTATTAGTGTCAGTCCATCTATTTTCTCTCAAAGTTTCCTTAATTGAAACCAATAACCGAGCCAGTGACTCTATTGCGTTTACATAAGCTTGAATTTCCGTTATAGAAACTTGCCGCCTCCGCTCAAGATATCCAAAATAGAAGAGCCGCCTTTGGAGATTCCAGAAGTGCTTCAGGGAGAAATTGCCAGACTGGACTCTAGGTTCAAGGTGGGTGCTATTATGTGCTATTTTTGAAGTGTTCAGACTAAAGTGAATGTAAAATATTCATTACACCACTACTTTATCAACTTTACACCCCTCATAATTGCCACGCACGTGAAAAAGATTTTAGCTACTCAAGCGTATAGACAATTTTATAGAAGTAGTAGGGCTCGATTGATCGTTACTTCATATCAAAGGTAATTTATTGTAAATCTGTACTAATATACTCAGGGAATATTTTCCCAATACCGATTTCAATTATCACCTACTGCCATCTAGCGTAATTTTCTTCCTTCCAGGTTTCCCTCGACCCGGTCCAAACATCAACGAGCGACGGATCCATATCCCTGCAAGCGCAATTAGACGAGGCTCGGTTACCCTGCGTACCCCCTTTGCAGTTGTCGGTGCCAAGGAGCTATCCCCTCGCCCCTCCGGCTGCTAAACTCAAGTCTCGCTCCAAACAGTATGGACCGGACTCCTTTTTGGGGCGTCTCGATAAAGCCATGGAGGCTAGGTGTGCTCGGTAAGGAAGGGAAGGCTACAATACTAGAATACATACATACATGATTAATAACTAACGGGACTTATCGCGTAAGTTTTTATATATAATAAAATTATTATTAATTATTGCCCGTGACCACGGCTACTGCAACGTAGCCGAAACGTTGGGTTTATAAACGTAATTTTATTATATATAAAATCTTACGCGATAAGTACCGTTAGTTATTAATCATACATACATACAGTCAACGCTAAAAGTGCAGTCCCAGTAACTTTTTATAAGGTTTATGTTTATATGAACAAAAGACAATATTTTTCATTTCGAAGCACGCGAACGTATAGTGACCATGACAATGCATAGTGGCGCCAGTTTTAAAATGTAAAATATTGTCTTTTGTTCTGATAAATTAAAACTTATAAAAAGTTACTGGGACTGCACTTTTGGCGCTGACTGTACATTAACGTCCTTTAATCCCTTTCGAGAGGACAGAACTTCGGAGATTTAATATCCTAGGTCACTTTTAGCATGAATATTGGGGTTGCGATGGCATATTGGAACATTGGTGTCAGGTTGCTAGCCCAACTCCCAATAGTTTATATTTACCCCTAGTCCCAGTTATTTAATCCTAGTTTAGGATAGAATACTTACTGATAATGTTTGGGACACGTTGGGATAGGTGCAATTAAGATTGTAAGGTTACCACAAACAAAATGTTTCTTTAAAGTGACTGAAATACTTGTGTTAGATGAAATTTGTTTTTATATATATATTTATTGTTTATTATTATTATAAATTTATGTATGAGATGCTCGCAATCTGAGACTTATTATATTAATGCTGACACAGCTCCCATTGTTATGCTTTATGTGACATACATATATATTAGGGCATTTATGTGTCTATTTACTGTCCTACCCAAATGGGATTGAAGGATATCACTATATAAATGTATGGTATGATGAATGATAGTAGATTGACAAAAGGAATATATGTGTGTAAAGTGGAAGGGCGGTTACGTAGCGGCCGGCCTAATAAGACATATGACAGTCAGTTGAAAAAGGGTGACGTTAAAAGTACCTATAACCCCCGAGTGCGTATTAAAAGATATATGAGTGTCAATAATGCGAAAGTGATCTGTCAGCATCGACACAAATGGGGATCCGTGATCCCTGCCTACCTCTCTACAGGGAATCAACCGTGACGTGTATTTATGTATGGTATAGCGTGCTACTAATTCTAAACACACAAAATACCCTTTCATCATATCTAATATGTGCTTCAATGTTCTTGATATTTGTTATTCGTTTCCAGATTACCGAAAAGCTGTTCAGTGGCGCAACTCTTAGATGCGTGGGAGATGAGCGTGAGGCAGGCCAGCGCCCCTCAATCCACCTCTTACACCCCTGTACCTCCCCTGGGCATATAGGAGACGAAAGATATATAGTTGGCTCTTAGTCAATTGTGACGATCTCTGTAAATTATTACAACAACCTCTAATGTCTTGGTAGATACAATAATAATGTGAGGGACACATCGTGAGGAAATTTGTTTTTTATAATAGGCAATAGTCAGTATAATAGGCAGTTGCCTGTTACTGGCGATATGGACACGTGAACCTCTGATTACCTCGCAATAGAGTATGGTCGTAAAGAAAGTGGAATTTGGTTGACTTAATAACTATGAAAGTTAAAATGGACAGACATTAATTTAATAAATTATGACTAATAACTTTGAAATGAAGATAATGACTGTGTCATTAATAAGTATACGTATAATCATTAGTGATAATTAATTTAAGTTTTATAAATAATTTGAAAAAGAAACGAGTTGAAATTATCATACATTGCCATCTATGGGTACAATCAAAGAAGTTATGTATTAGTTTAAGTAACAATCGAATAATTTTATATACAAATTTGAAACAAATTCTGCCTGTTCAACCAAGATTCTGACTAGCCCGAAAATAATTATAGTCGTGAAAGTAATGTAAATATCGAAAATGTCGATTTGATGTGAGGATAAATTTTATTTATGCCGTATTGTGTATTATTTAAAAAGAATGATTTTGTGATAGCATCTTCCATTAAGTGAACGTTTTAAGTTAATTTAGTGTAAATGTAGTATATACGAATAGGTGTAAGAAAACCTTTTTAAATGTAATGTTTTAATAAGCAATAAAAGTCTTTTTTAGTAAACATATTGCTTATACAAATTACCTATATACCAAATACTGCAGCGAGTAATCTTAAAAACCTACCTGTTCCCCGAACATACATACATGTTCATACTCTGTGCTTGCAAATGGCGATATAGCTTACCACCTGTCATATTGAGTACTGACTATCTGGTCAACACGTGGGTTCAAAGAATATTATACTCTAAACGTAAATATTATACGTAAATATTATACTCGAGGATTCCATAGAATTTATTTTATTAATTTTTGCGGAGATGAAAACCTGAACATCTGACTGCCCCGCAATGGTTAATGGTCGTGAATGCGTTGTCTAATCTTAAAAATACCTAACCACGGGATATTACCCAGTAAATATTTGCCGTAAATATTACTACATATTATGCGTTCACTGAGTGAGTTTGCTCACTTAGTTTACGATTGACATCATTCAATTAATTATATTTTTATTTAACTAAAACAATGTCTCGTGTCTTAAAAAGTCGCGCTAGGAATTTTTAAACCAGTGGTCAGAACGTCGGAGCTATGAAAACATCTTCTTGGTCACTTTTTAAATGAATATCGGAGTTGAGATGTCATATAGAACAATGGTACAGGTTGCTAGCATATCGCCCAATATATTTCATTTACCCCTGATCGCTTAGCCACTTCTTACGACATACCAGGAAGAACGGCAGCTAGTTAGAATTTTTGTACGTCACAAGTTGCACTGGACGGAATGGGATTTTTTATGAAACTTAGTAATAATGAAGTAAGCTATGTGTTTTTCATGTACGTACGTAATTTACATTCGCTAACGGTGAGGGGAAACATCGTAAGAAACCTGTTTATCCCTCGGGATAGATAATAGTCAATACTTGTATACGGTATTACGGTTCACTATCTATCACGTTGGTTGCTGTCTAGTGAAATGCGAGCTTTGAGTGGCTCACATTCATGCGAAGTTTAGGAGATGGGCACGCAAGCCTTCGACTACCCCGACACAATAAAAAGCGAGTGTGTATACACAAGTCGTGAAGCATAATGAAATGAAAAAATATATAATTTGTGATAAATAATTTATTGTCTCACTTAGTAATGTACACAATATCATTGAATGCCTTATATTAAGAGACAAGTTCAAGTATTCACATTGATATAGTAATTATTAAGACTGACTCAACATTTAAGGTAGAAATTTCTCAACAAACACGTGTATTCATGGAGAAATTTCTACGTTTATTACATTATGGATACCTAAAGATATAGACAGAAATGCAGTGTAGTTAAGTAAATTTTGATAGATTAATTAGTATGGTAATTACTACATTAGAATTCATTTTAATCTATTGGTTATTATAAATGTATTTGATGCTCAATTATGGTATTTCTAGAAATGCGCAGATTAATTTCGATTGCTTCAGCTTGAAAATAGGATTTATACTAATTTTCTAACAATAAAAAGTAATTAATATCATTCAGTAAAAATGCTACTAAATTTGGTCAAAGTTGATTATTTAAAGTATTTATCAAAGCAATATAAAAATAAAATATTGAAGATTAATCATCAAAATCCAACAATATATGTGGCTTATTCAAGGAAATCTGACTGTTAACTTTTCTTTAATTAATATCGTCATAAAGAATAATTGGTAAACTAGTTATGTACATTACGGAATTAAAAATAAATGGTACTATTTTAAAAGGAACTGAATAAATGTATTTAAACAAAATTAACTTATGTATTCGAGATTATTAATTAATGCAACTTTTCTCATGGCACATCGCACAGATGATTAAAAATTAAATGATAGTCCAGAGTTTCGTAACATATACAAAAGTCGAAGGATTCAATTTTGGAATACATCAATTTGTAGATTTTCAAACAGGAATTATTATTAGACTACTGACATAGCTATATTACAACGTATAAATGCAATGAATAATCTAGCGATGCTTTGGCATAGACAAAACATGGTATTTACAAAACGTAAATTAAATTCATCATTAATACCGCCATCTTGGAATCAATTATGACGTCATTCATGAAACCACAAATCATAAACAAAAGCGGAGATTACAGAAAAAGTTTATTGGAAGTTTCCTCAGAAGAAAATTACTAGCTTTACTAATAAAGTAGGTATTTAACGTATATATGTATGCGTTACGAGTAATTCGGTGATTGGATTCAGTAATTCGTAAATCAATAGTTTAAAAATCGGATGTACGTATTTATTACGTTAACAGGTTTTTTAAAATAATTTCTATAGTTTTGTACCTCTAAATTTTAATGATAATCTTGTCTCCGATTTCAATATCATTTACCTAATAATAATAATATAAGTACATTCATGTTGCGATTATTTTCTGTTATCAAATTTATATTCAAAGCTTTAGCGACGTATGAATTAAAAATAAGTAACAAAATTTTGCAGAAATATCGCTAAGCTTATATCAAACTGATTAGAAATTAATTACAAAAGAAATATGTTTTAATAGTGTGCGTTCGCGCAGCGGAATGTTGTTGAATTTAAAGATTTTAATTATGCAGATATTTAGTGTATGACGTCGTATAATTGTGTATGGTAAAAAAAAATTTGTGCACGCAGCCATTGTGGAGAAATTCACCAAAAACTGATTCCGCTGGGCGAACGTTCGCCCAGCGGAACTTTTTTTGATCCATTGACTTTAGAAGAAAAGAGATGTGTCCAAAAATTAGTG
Organism: Leucoptera coffeella; assembly: GCA_030578115.1. Lineage (NCBI taxonomy): Eukaryota > Metazoa > Arthropoda > Insecta > Lepidoptera > Lyonetiidae > Leucoptera > Leucoptera coffeella. The sequence goes on from JAMBLF010000368.1 coordinate 44,096, forward strand.
TGTATTTGTGTGTAATTGTGTATGTATGAATAAAATTAGTGCATGCATAAACTTCGGAGAAATTCAAGTTTCCGCTGCGCGAACGTTTGGCCATTAGCTAGTTTTCATACAAAGCGCTTACATAGAGAGCTGTAGATTTTTACATACGTTGTTTTGAATTTGTTTATATTTGTTTAATAAACAGATTTAGAAAAAATCATAAGGCTTAAAAGATAAAAATATAAACGTAAAATACGCTTATTAGGTCTTAGTTCTTAAAGTATGCACTTTGGGGTCTAGATTTTCACGTTTATACAAACCTTGTAAGTGTCTGCAACACGTTGCCAAGTATCAATGATGTTCCGTTAGTAATTAAAGAGTTATAGGACAATTTACCACGAATAAATCACTGTTTACAAAGCAGTCAAATATCATGACGTTCTAAAGGAATTGCATGGTAAAATGTATGCCAATAATTAGTGTATTCATTCAACTATTCACATGCAAAATTTCATGTCATTAAATTCAGTAATTAAAGAAAAACAATTATAATACTGACGAAGCATCGAAAACCTACATAACCCGACCAAGTTCGGATAGCTACAAAAAAGCGGCCGTGCAATATATTTAGGTAACATCCCAAAATTTACAGTATAATACCGGTATTGAATTGGTACAGGTGATAACACAATTGTTGTTTCGATATAATTTATAGGTAATTTATTTTTGTACACCTACTTTTTTAAATGTATTTGACTATGACAGAAAGTAGGTACCGTTTACGTAGGTACTTTATTTAAGTCATCATTTTCAAGCAAATCAAGCACGTGTTCAGGGCAATTAACAATAACAAAAGCAAGACGGCTGTTTACGACCTCAGAAGTTTCGGGGCCTCAAAGGTTTGGTCGGCGTCTTTTAAATGCGCGGCAGCGCTATAAAGAGTGTATCAATGTATGGGTTTTAAGGTAAACCAACCAAATTGTGGTCTTTTCTATGCTATAGAGAGTTTATCGTTATAGAGAATAATGTTATAAAGAGTTTACACTGTATTTAGATTATATCTCAAGTCTCAAGCGCATACTTAAATAAAGTACCTACGTAAACGGTACCTACTTTCTGTCATAGTCAAATACATTTAAAAAAGTAGGTGTACAAAAATAAATTACCTATAAATTATATCGAAACAACAATTGTGTTATCACCTGTACCAATTCAATACCGGTATTATACTGTAAATTTTGGGATGTTACCTAAATATATTGCACGGCCGCTTTTTTGTAGCTATCCGAACTTGGTCGGGTTATGTAGGTTTTCGATGCTTCGTCAGTATTATAATTGTTTTTCTTTAATTACTGAATTTAATGACATGAAATTTTGCATGTGAATAGTTGAATGAATACACTAATTATTGGCATACATTTTACCATGCAATTCCTTTAGAACGTCATGATATTTGACTGCTTTGTAAACAGTGATTTATTCGTGGTAAATTGTCCTATAACTCTTTAATTACTAACGGAACATCATTGATACTTGGCAACGTGTTGCAGACACTTACAAGGTTTGTATAAACGTGAAAATCTAGACCCCAAAGTGCATACTTTAAGAACTAAGACCTAATAAGCGTATTTTACGTTTATATTTTTATCTTTTAAGCCTTATGATTTTTTCTAAATCTGTTTATTAAACAAATATAAACAAATTCAAAACAACGTATGTAAAAATCTACAGCTCTCTATGTAAGCGCTTTGTATGAAAACTAGCTAATGGCCAAACGTTCGCGCAGCGGAAACTTGAATTTCTCCGAAGTTTATGCATGCACTAATTTTATTCATACATACACAATTACACACAAATACACACTAATTTTTGGACACATCTCTTTTCTTCTAAAGTCAATGGATCAAAAAAAGTTCCGCTGGGCGAACGTTCGCCCAGCGGAATCAGTTTTTGGTGAATTTCTCCACAATGGCTGCGTGCACAAATTTTTTTTTACCATACACAATTATACGACGTCATACACTAAATATCTGCATAATTAAAATCTTTAAATTCAACAACATTCCGCTGCGCGAACGCACACGTTTTAATAAGTCAGTTTTAAATGAGGTACAATCTAGCAGAATCGGGGACACCAAAAGGATATTCGCATTAAGGTACCTACATACAATAATATCAGTAAATATCGCCTACAAATATCTATTTACAATTTTGGTAGTTTAAAGAGTAAAAGCTAAATAGTATACAAAGTTTAAAGTGAAGTAACGATTATTATTTTAATGGTGATTATCAATAGTTCACTATATTACACAACAATATAACAAACAAAACCTTACAACGACTGAGAGCTTCATTATATTTACACAAAACAATGTATGACTCCATACAATCGGATCAGAAAACACAATTACGTTTAACAGTAAACAAAGATGGCCGTACATCTATATCCTAGGGATAAACAGCCAAGTTTGCATAACTTGAGAAAATTTATTGCACTAATGAGGGAACTAAACAGTTTAGTAAACCCAATTCAATCTTATGGCTAACGCAGGCAGGGAAATAGTGGAGCCCATGCGATATGCGAATGCTAACGAACTGACGTCTAATACAGCTTCTACGGTAGATTTTTAATTTATTATACGGCAGTTTTATCGAATCCTTACTACGTATCTATTCGAAATTCAATTCAATAATGCACTTTCAACAACATCAAAAGTTAGGTAAATGTCGTGCATACATTATGCGAATACTTTAAGTAGTCTTGTAAACATTCAAGAGTAACTTCAACATAACAGACTAGATCTTTTTCTGAACGGGACTAGACATTGCTCCAGGTCCCCTGCGTTAGCCATTGAGCTTGCAAGTGGCGTCGAATCAGAGCACGGGCGTGTCGGAGACGGGGGCGATGTTGTTGTTGGCGGCCGCCTCCTGGCTGTTGGCCGTGCAGTAGAACTGCTTGTGCGCCTTGTACGTGTTCACGTACTTGAACGAGATGCCGCAGGGCTTGCAGAAGTTGGGGGACTCCTCCTGCTCCGCGTCTGGCTCCTTCTTGATCTCGGGGGTGGGCAGGGGCGTGGGCGTCCGCGTCGCCTCCTCCTCCACGTCGTCCGACGCGTGCACCAGCCGCGCGTGCCGCACCACGTTCCCTCGGTACGTGGACGTGTATGAGCAGCTGCCGCACTTGTGCACTCTGTCGCCCCCGACCGCCGGGGAGCCGGAGCTGGGCGACACCGTCTCTCTGGTGTCGTCTTCCACTACACAAGAGATGAAGCTCTCCTCCTGGAAAAGACATGGGTTCGGGTTAATTTATGATCACGGAGAAGCATTGACACGTACATATTTGCCAAACTTTGTAAGACGGTACACTTATGTAGGTACATGCAAGTAGTCTAATATTAAATTGAATAGAACAAACTGTCATAAGAATCGTGTAAAAGAAAATTCATAGAATGGACTTGTACTAAATATAGTAGTAGAATAGAGTGTGGTGTACCTGCAGGTCGGCGGGCTTCTTGGGGAAGTGCATCCGGATGTGCGTGCGCATGCCGCGCAGCGTGTTGCCCCGGTAGCGGCAGATGGTGCAGCGGAAGGCGCGCACGCCCTGGTGCGCGTCCATGTGCCGCTGCGCCGCCGCCGCCGTGGCCGACACCGCGTCGCAGCAGGGGCAGCGCCACCCGCCCGCGCCCTCCGCCCCCGCCCCGCTGCCCACGCGCGGCGACCGCGTCTCGCGCTTCGTGCAGTAGTACGACTGGTGCGTCGTGAGGTTGTCCAGCGAGCTGAAGTGGATGCCGCACGCCAGGCAGATGAGCTGCCGGTACTGCTGCGGCGGCGCCCCTCCCTCCGCGGGGGCGGGGCTGGCGCGGTCCTCTCCGCCGCCCGCCGGGCAGTAGTGCCGCTTGTGGATGCGGTAGTTCTCCATCTTGCAGAACACGATGTTGCACTCCTTGCACTTGGACACGCCCTGCTTCACCAGCACCTGCGGCGCCGCGCCCACCGGCAGCTCCGAGGCCAGCCGCAGCGCCAACGACGGCGGCAGCGGCGCCAGGGGAGGCGGCGGGGGCTTGTCATCTCGTGGCGAAGGCGTCGTCGGAGGTGGGCAGTCGCGGGACTCGCGGCGGCGCCTCTTCGGGGAGATGTCAGAGGGCGACAGGGAGCGCCGAGGCGACGGCATGGAACTGGCGGGCGAGGCGGGCAGCGAGGGCGCGCACACGATGTGCTCCGGGGTCGCAGAGCGGTTCTCCTTCTCGGGGTCGCTGCGGGGGGAGCGCGCGGGGGGCGAGCGGCGCACGCTCAGGTCCAGGGGCGTGGCGGCGTCGCGCGATCTGTTGTTGGCCTTGAGCACGTCGTCCCCGCGCGCCAGGGGCTGGAACGAGCCATCCGGTAGTAGGAAGCAGGGCGTGTGCGGCTCCGGCAGAGAGGCCCCGGGCAGAGCGCTGGCCCCGCGCAGCAGCGAGTACGGCACCACCAGGATGGGTGTGGTGGGCAGCGCCAGCGCGTACTGCGAGGGCGGCGTGGCGCCAGGCGACGGCGGCGAGGAGCCGGACGTGTGCGAGTTGGCCCTGGCCGCCTTCACCACCTGCCGCGTGCTGCAGTAGTGCGTCTTGTGCGCGCGATACGTCTTCGCAGAGCTGAAGCGGATCTCGCAGTCGGCGCAGTAGCGGTCGGGCCCATCGGCCGCGTCCCCGTTCGACTGAGCGGAAGGCGCTGGCGTGGCGGGCGCCGGGGTGGAGGCGGCGCTCACCGGGGACGTGGAGTGCATGCGCATGTGCCGGTTGAGGCTCACCTTCTTGTCGGCGCTGTAGGAGCACATGGTGCAGGCGAAGGGCTTGGGTGGGTTGGTGGCGCCCGGCCTGGGCTTGGCGTCCTGCGAAGAGGCGTCCGCGGAGGGCGGGGAGTCGGCGCCCTCGTCTGGCTTGGGCCTCCGGTTGGAGCAGTAGTGCTCCTGGTGCGCCTGCAGGGTGCTCAGCGAGGAGTAGCGGATGCCGCACGGCTGGCACACGTACGGGGGCGCCGCGGGGAAGAGCGGGGGGAAGGCCGCCGTCAGCGCCAGCAGCTCACGGGCGGAGGGCGCCACTGTGGCGGGCGGCAGCAGAGGCGGCGGCGACGGAGAGGGCGGCTCCCTCTTGAGGGGCGCCGCGTGGGGGGCGAGCGCGGGGTCCGTGGCCAGGCTGGCGTTGAGGCGCACCCGCGGAGGGCTGCCCGAGGGCGGTGAGGCGGGGGGTGACGGCCTCTCCTCGGCGCTGGCAGGGCTGGGGGGCGAGCGCGCTTCCACCGGCATCGCCGCGCCTTCTTCGCTCCATTCCTCGTCTTCACCTGAAAAAAAAAACACATTAGCGGTGAATATTTAATAAATGAACAGTAGAGATTGAATAGGTCTGCCCCTATGAGGTGGTTCGTGGGCTGATTGAGACGTGCGCTGGGGCCGCTGTCCGGAGCAGTGCAGCCACGCGTAATTGGATCTGATTCCGGGAAGCGGCGGGTGCGGGTGCGACAAGCATCTGGTTGGGCGCGGAATTAACGTATCGCGGACGCAGCCATCTCTCGTGGGCCAATTAATGAGGCAGAGGCATCGCGAGGCGCACGACGGACGGCCGATGGGGACGCTTCGTGCGCATGACGGGCCCCTTCAGTCACGCCACGCGATAGGCGCTATCGAAGCCTACTGCCCGCAACGTTACCCGTGGCCTCGCGGGCTTCGATCCCGGGCCCTTCATCCGAGTGAGCCGTAGCCTCCGACGCCTCTCGTGGCGTGATGGCGTGACTCGTCGACATTTGAGGTGTTCCCGCGCACTCTGCAGCTATTTCATTAAAATATTCGAGTCGTGCGATATCGATCGGGGTACTTACGACACTGCCTTATGCATCAACGCTTAGTCAAACATTATTGTACAATACAGGGAGTAAACAAATCCTTTTCTTATTACTAAATACATAAATATCGTAGCCTCTAAGATATACGATCACAGAAAGTCTGTTTACTTTAAGTATATACTTTGTATATGTACTAATTAAGCTATAACTCCAAAGCTCTTTGCTTATTTAAAAACTTTTGGTTAGCACTTAGTTACAAAATCCCGGGCTAGCAAGGGCATTTAGCAGGCATTTAGATTTGATAGAGACACTAAAACGGCTACTTAACCCGCATCGCACTAACGTGGAGTTGAAAAGGCAAAGATAAACTTAAACAGCCTGCATGGTCTTTAGTTCGTCAACATTTCCTGGCTTGTTAGTTGCCTTTAAAGTTACAATCACATTAATCGTATTGTGTGGGTCTATAACATACGCAGATTAATACAGTCTTGTGTGTGCCACAAAAATTTTTATGTATTATGCACACATTGTGATCAAATGACTACTTTACTACAGTGATGATATAAATAGAATAGGTATCCAAATTTTCCGATCACCGAAACCACTACCTTAAACCCTGAGTAGCATAGTAGTAGCTATTCTAAATCTATTATGTCAGACCCTAAAAAAATGCTCTACACAATTTCCTTCTGTAAATAAAAAATCTATGAAAAAATCAATCAAGATAAACGTCAGAAAGCGCGGGTACACAAAAAAACGACTGACAGCGCCTGACAGTTGCGGTCACAGAACATATTATAATCGTAGCAAGCGTTCTGTCACATTCGTTAATCTATGCATCTGGAGGACCAATTAAAATAGTCGTGCATCAAGAGCAGCTGATAAAATCGATGACTGCCACCATTCAGGGTCTGGACTTTTCTTTTACTAACTTATCGGTCTGCTATTGGCCGCATTTGTGTCAGGACGAGTGGCCAGATGGTCCGAGATGTATAAAACATGCTGTGCACATACAATCTACACTGGATTAATAAATACGCAACCAGGAATAAAAATGACGCTATATTACATTGTATACTTAATATTAGATATTATTGAAGCCTCTGAAATGGTCGTTAAAGGGTTAATGTCATGTATGGGGTCAAGTATGCCATGTCATTATTTGGTGGTTCTGACATAAGACCAACGTTGCGTTTGCCACCAAACGCAACATGCCGTTTCGCTGCAACAATAGCATGCACAAGTTATACCACTTAGTTGGTAAATTTATTAAACGTTTTGTATTGTATATTTTTGTGGCTGTAAACGATTTTTTTATTTATTATTATTTTTATTGGGACGGTTCGGTGTAGACTATTCCGAACTGTAGATTTCTCCGACCTTATTATCCGAAGATTTCTCACATTAGTTTACTCATTGAGTGTTCGTGTTTGAGGGCAAATAGCATTAGGTTTGCCATTCAATCAAACATGATATTAAATTCATTGATTTCGCGTATAGCACATCGAGGTGCTCCCTTTCAAAACAGTGGTGTTAATGTAGCCAACACCACTAGCCCCCGAATGGACTAAATTAACTTCCTATTGTTTAAACACATACTTAAAACAAACAATGGAATGTGAAAAATGTCCATCCAGCCGCCGTTTTCGTGGCAGCGCTTGAAATCCAATCCAATATAATAAACCGAATGCATGACGGCTATGAACGATCACTTTAGATAGGGATCTAGAGATAAAGGCCCCTCCAAACGGCCGCTGAGACACCTCCAGCGATCGCCCGATAACCAATTGTTGGGCCGACTTGTTTCCAAACAAGATTGTGCTGGTTGACAAGTGGGTAGCTGTCAATGAATTATTGTTTTTATTGCGTACATAGCACGCGAGGTTTTTGTCAATGACGCGTTAGGGTTATGTTAATGGTTTCATTTTCTTAGTGTTGAATGTTCAGTTGATATTTCTAACTGTAGTAGCGTTGTAAGATACTTGGAGAATTCTAGGTGTTTACTGGACTGACCACCGCGCATCAATTCTTGTTTACATACGAATCTACATACCTCGAATATCTTTCAATAGAACACAACTTTAAATACTATATTATTTATGTATAGCCTTGGTCACCTATATTTTGACTTCGATACCATAAGACCAATAATTAATATGAATTCTATATGAAAACTGTTTAACATCACCCAATAGTTTTAAGTGACCCTTAGACATCCAGCATGTTAATATATCTCCCAATGGGCTTTAACCATGAGTACCATCTGCTTAGTGTATAAAGGTAAGTCTGCACGTCAAAAGGCCCCTTTACCTTCCCTCTTTGATCTTAGCAAAGCCGCCTGAGATACCGCGTCTCATTAAATTTTGGTTGATGCTCACGAATTCAATACTTCATTCAAGTGTCCACTGATCTTGTTTGTGTAGTACTTAAAACAGCTGCTTTTCTTGCTATTGGAGGCAAATTAGTAACAAAAATAATCATGTGAGTAATTTTCGTATGTTCGGACGTCAATACTTAAAGCTACACTGAACTAGGAAAATCCTGTGTCTCAGGCATCAGTGCTCTTCAATACAAGGAATAGGTATTAGCTACAAACTTTTGAAAGTACATACTACACTGCAGAACCAAAGTTTATTTATATAATAACTAACTTAAAGTGCATAAAGACATACATAAAAATATATAATAAGTTTTGCTGACGTGACAGAAATAGTTGACCGTAGATTCCGTTCACCTCTTTGAGTATTATGGTCTTCTAAATGGCGACTAGTATAATTAATTGAATGACACGTCATTGAGTACGTAACATGCACGCTTTGAAAAAGATACAAAGAATTGCTTATAAGCAAAAACCTCATGCTTCATATAAGAACTGTACTTCACTAAGACTTCATATACCTACTTGGAGACATGAAACGGGACGTGTATTTTCTTCAATAAACCTAAAATCCTATGACGCAACCATTGCACAAAATCACTTAACAAAACTTACAAATATGTACGTAAATAAGACAAGTGAAATTCTCACTCAAGTCTATCGAAACGATACGATACACAACATCGATTATCGAGTCGATCTCGATGTTCTGTCGACGCAATGTAGCTGCCAATCCATCATGAGAGCAGTAGCAGTGACACTCGATTTTAATGATCAACTTCTACGAATCGAATATATTCGATTATCGTTACGTGTTACTTTTTATTTTAATTATTGTTCTTCTTTAGACCAGATAAATACATTGATATCCCGTTCCGGGTAGTCAGGGGGTTGAATGACCGTCACCTGTAACTTAACAGATGCTAGATGGTACGTTGTAAGATAGGCTTTTCAAAGGGGTTATCTTAGGATAGATGGGCAAATATAATGAATTTTACAAGACAACGGGACTTATCGCGTATATTTTATAAAGTATTACCTTCGTTACCCGACGTTTCGACTATGTTGCAATTGCCATGGTTGCGGGTTATCTAAAATATAAGCGAAAAGTCCCGTTTTCTTGTAAAATCAATAAAAATCGCAATTTTCTCAAAAACATTAAATATAATTAATATTCTCAAATGATAAAAGATTTAAATTAGTCTAACCCATGTAACGGTTTACATAAACATCCGTTTTATATGTCATGATGAACGTAGAACTATCATTCCACCGACTAGATGTGAGTGAATATTTACGCTACATACACACTCAGTCGAGGCACTTACAGGCATTAACAAAAACACAATTAAGGCTTCGAATTGAATCTTAGCGATAAGCAATCTTTATTTCCATCTTTCGTGATTGATGCGAGCTCTAATTAGTATGCATAAGTAAGGCGTGACGCTCGTTATTATATGTTCTGTTGACCCCTTAATAAGTTCCTTATACTGGTTATTATTACGTTAAATGTGTGTAAATAATAACAATAGCCGTCGCGATATAACTATGGTTTTCGTTTCATTATCAAAATGAGAATAATATACTAATGATATTACAGGATACTATTACACTAGCCCCTTGCCAAGTACATTTAAGACTTCTACTAATCGACGTAGGTATATTTAACAAATGAATACAACTCATTATGTATGGATAAACACATACATATAGTCAACGACTAGACTGGACAGAAGAAAAGAAATCGATGAAGGTATATTTATCAACTTAATACTTATTATAGATAAATAAACACATACATATAACTAACTACCAGACTGGAAGTAAAAGAAAAGCGTGGTTCTCAACTCTGGCTCCACTCACGATTAGCGAGCTTAACCGTTCGCAAACGGAAGTCCTCATCTAAAATATTGACAAAACTACCACCTTTTCGTAAATTAGTTAATAGTGTACATTATTGGTTATAGACTATGAGATGAAAAGTGGAGTCATCTTGCTAGTGAAGAACAAGTTTAACGATAGTATAAAATACCAACATAATTATGCTGTGGAACTGAAAGTAAAATCTGAACAAAATCTATCTTCAACGCCACTAGTATCTACATAAAAAACAATATAATAAACACCATTCATAAACATAATTACTTTTAGCAAAAAAACCAAATCTCGAACTTTCTCCACATAAGCCCATTGTACACGCACGTAAAAATTAACGAAACTCGCGGTGTTCATGTGAGAGGGCCATAAGTTAGTGGCCAGCCTCCGCTCACGCCATCTGTGGGGCAATTAGAGTTTTTGCCCCACCGGGAACGGGGTCAACTATATGCAACGCGGATTATTGTCCCCACTATGCTTAGCGGGCGCGATTCTACTATACTCGCTTGAATGATTTATTACAAATTCACTAATTATACATATATTATACCTCGTATTAACATATTATATATTAGAAAACTGGTCTGGTCTGGACTGGTCAACACGTGGGTTCGAGGTGGCCATAGAATTATTCTCACCCGATTGTGCGTTTGTCTTGTCTGTTTTCTGTGATTGTAGCTGCATTTCTTTCGATTACTTCATTGATGACGACTAAGGGACAAGGGAAAACGGAATCTGTAGTGCCCCGGGCGAGAAATCTATTAAAATATTCCATAATATTAAAATACGAATAAATATCTCCTAGGTCACTTTTTGCATGAATATTGGGGTTGTACAGTTGTGACAGGTTGTTAGCCAATCGCTCAGTTAATTACATTTACCCCTAATCCTATTCTTCAAGGAAATGCTCGAAAGAAATGCATCTAATTTGTATTATTTTACGTCCCCGACTAGAACGGGCCAGATGATCAAAAATATGTTATTTTATAAATGTTTATACTACATACATACCGATTCCATAAAAATGCCCATTTTAAATACTACGAGTATTTAAGTACACGCCACGCGCACTTCAACCAACCGCCAACGTTAAGCAGAATCAAATCTCGATTACATTTGAGTTTATAAGAAAATAATGTGAGTTTGTTAAGTTACTTAATATGTTAATACGAGGTATGAAAGCCTCTTTCAAATTGTTAGTTAGCTTTGTGCATTTTGTTGACGATCGCATGCATCGCTTATCGTGATGGACTAACAACCCGCAGTGTTATTTATTTAGGAAATGGTTGCTTACAAAGTTAGCGAAAAACAACGGAAGGAAATTGATATAATAAAAGCTGTAATATTTGCCTGCTGTGACTAATGTGTAAAAAAGGACTAATTAAAATAATATGGTTACGCCTTAGAAGAGCGATCTTGCCAAAAACTATATCCCAGGAATAAGGTAGTAGATTATACATATAGTAGTAGCAGGTAGATTATATTCAAGTCTAATCCTAGATTAGGAAGAAAATGAGTATACCCTTTCTGATAAGGTTGTATATATTTATAAACAATCTTATCCTATTCGAAACAATCCTTTTATATTTTTTGTATTCAATTCGAAACCCATACACACATATTATACGGTCAACAGCCATTAAATGCATGTACCTAAATCCTCCAACCATAAACTCCTACCTAAACCTGGCAACCCTAAATCTAGCACAGCACACAATCAAGAAAGGGTTGGATTTATGAAAAGTCGCGCACGTTTTTTCCCAACATGTCGTGGCAGTATCGCCTTTTCCTTTGCATAGATTCAAAAAGTAAAAAATGCGATAGCTATGCAAATATAGCGACTGTAACCTCCACGACCATTATACGAAGAACTACGATCTCTGTGAACTGCAACAAACAGGGGGATCAGGTTATAATTGTGACTGGAATCCGATTTTTAGTTTTGTACGTAGTATGGGACCTGTTACTCATTTATTACAGTGTATAGGCAAAAATTGCTTTGATAGCATGCCGTTTGAATCTTAAAGTAATTATATTTAATAAGCAATGTTAAAGGAAGGTTGAATTTCAAGCTTGTTTGCGACATTAATAATAGGAACAACTGCTAGTTGATAATCGTCAAAATAATATGATAAGTACATAAATATGTATATAAAACACTAAAACTCTTATTTCTTTTCGGGATTACTAGAACCTGTCTAGACATATGTTCAAAGAAATTTAGAGTAACTATTAGGGGTCATATGGTCATTAATAGGGTACTAGAGAGTTTGTCTTTGAATAAATTCTACTTCCCCTTAGTTCCTTAGTCCAATTATGCATCGCAATCATTCACTGATGTATCGATACAAGTATCGGAGGCGGCGTTTTCAAAGTCGCGACATGTGACGATTCGTCGGCCAATCGGCATCGATTCTTTTAATTATGCCACATCGAATGTTATTATGTAGATCGCGAATCGATAAGGTCGGCTACTTTGTCACGATAGGGGCCGAAGACATGGTTTCGAGAATCGATATTCGGAGTATTCGATTACATCGATACGGAATTTGTAAGGTGGTCAGAAAAAGTAAAAAAGTCTTGTTTATCTCACGTAAGTTTTGTCGTAAGAGGCGACGAGATTAGGGTACTCTTACGTATTTTCAAGCATTGGGTTGTATTCTGAAAATGTATGTGGGAAAAGTGATATTTTAATAGGCGGGCGTTCCGTAACTTTGTTTTGTTACTCATTTGCTTTTTTTTTCTCATTTTTGTTATTTTATTTGAAACATTTGTTTCTACCGTTGGATAATCTGACCCAAATATAGCTCAGGAAGAAACATTATTCTTTTGTTTCACATTCAGTTGTTTAAGCATTCGTCAAAATATTCCTCAGCGGACGCTTCACTCTGTCAAAGAGGCGAGTGTTTTTGCGCGGCGTGCCATATCTTGCGCGAGGCAGCGTGTTGCAAGGCCTCGAATCATAAATACAGGACAGGTGCTATCAGATGAGCGACGATTGACGAGCGGCGTAATAGTTTTTACAAGCCAACACCCCGTAACTGCGGATGAAATACGGGTTATGGGTGGCTGGTATCGAGCGACAATAACCGATCGCCGCGATAACCGTGCTACGGGAAAGAAATCAATTGAATTCATGAATAAAACGCGAATAAACAGCACGTTATCACGGGGACACGATGTTTTTGCGGCGCGGGCCGCGAGAAAGCGCACGGCCATCGGGCGACACGGGGCATACAGTTTTTTAATAAATTCGCCCGCCACTGCCAATCGCAGGATGCCATCTTGAAAAATTGCTAGTGTTGGGCGCGAGATGGCGCGATACGCCGCGCCTCCACAATGTAAATTGTTATAATTAAAGAAAACTGCAACTGATCGCGATCGGATTTTTGCGCGATGTTAATCGTGTAATGAACGGCGGCTATCGCCTTATCGGCCGCAGCACTCGGAGTGGCATTTAAAGCGCTGTAATTGTTGCGGACGGGAGGGAGGTCGCTCGTTCTTTTTTCGCAAAGCGGTCGCTCCCGATTGCGGCGGGCGGCACCGCTGGAGATTTGAAAATTAGCATTTTTGTCGAATAACTCTGCCGCGGTGTCTCGCAGGATCCCGATATCTGGCGCTGCTGCACGGAGATTGCGCCCAAAGGATTGACTTTTAAATTATTGCCTGAGCGGTCTCTCATCGGCGCACCGTGGCGCACTGACGTAATCGTCATTTATGGCGCGGCGCCTCCTGACTCATCTCCTGCGGCTGGTGGCCAATCGATCAGCCATATCGCAAATGGGCGGTGATCGGCGTCGCCGCGATAGGCCGCCACCTGCTCGCGCCAAATGCCCGATTAGCAGTGAGAAATCCCGGCAATCAAAAAACTAGCTAAACGGTGCGCGTCTAAAACCGGTGACCCTTTTATCTGGTTGGAACGCTCATTGGCACAAGCCGAATTTATGGCGCCAGGCCCAGCATTACGCGCCACGACACCGTTATTAATTGATGTTTTAGTACCTTGAATAAGCTCTAAAATAAGATTGTAGAAGTAATAAACAGACCATTTCATGGGACTAAATTTATTTATTGGTATTAAGCCACACAGTTTTTACATGATTCTTGTGAGTTTTATGAAGCTCATCACTCATTTTACACCATCACATAAAGCACGGATATGTTATTGACTTGATTTTTACCTTATTAAAAAATAAAACATTAACGAAATTTCGAATTGAATGAACAATACTGTATTCTTCCTGAAAACATTCCTAAATACATGAAGAATCATGCGATATTTCAACGACACCTATTTCATCTAAGACACGTTAACCTTTAACTTACACGCCGCCACCTGCATGCGAAGCCTGTCGCAGTAATCCGGATCATTTGTATAGAGAGATAATTTTTATTATTTGGCATCGGCGAGGACCCGCGAGCGATAAGCCAGCCGCCAACGCGAATTTAAACAAGAAGAGTGGCGTCAACACGTGTTACTGGGAGGGCGGCTCCTTTGAGGAGGGAAGCTGCGGATATTTGTATTGTTATTGATATATTATGGGTTGTTGTAAGTCCTCTTTTCTACATGTTTTATTTATTAATCTTAAACATATGATATTAAAATATCAACGTACGAATAAGAGTAAATCTAAATAGGTTCTAGGGTAGTTGGAGGGTGATGGACTATCATCGGTTGGAAATTGAATGATCACTATTAGCCTAATTATGGTTTGGATTTCCTCTTTCACTTCTGTATTTAATTTGTGCTTTATTAGCTACCCAGAATTCTGACTAAATGACACGGGTCAGGGGACCCCAGAATTTGAATTGTTAGGCAAAAAACACATCGTGATTTTTTGTTAGCATCTAGGTTTCTGACACTCTTTAGTCCAACACTTTGTATTGTAACGTTCCTCCATATGATACAGTAAGAGTGCATTATCAATAGCCATTTTATCAAAGATACCTTAGGACATTAAAACGTTCGAGGACAATCATCCAGGGTCCAATCAGAGCAGGTCACAAGCACTCTGTTGCTTTAGTGGGTACCCCTATAAAAGTTTATCTCAGAGTGGCGCCCAACGCATCTGCCTTATCGAGGAGACCCGTTTTATCGACTACTAATGCACTACACTGATAGAGTACCCGCCACATAAGGTGGCAGTAGCCAAACTTGGAACTAAATTTGACGTTTCCGCCATTGCGTGTTATTTTGTATGAAGGTAAATTTAGTATTACCAGCGTTGTGTTTTTTGCCCACTCTTTGTAATTTTTATGTTTGTTAAGGGTGATTATAATAAATTGATTTCTGGAGTTTCTTGTTAGTTCTTCTCCAAGGGTCTCCGCTGAACTTCTTCTTCTCAATCGTTACGCTCTTATCAGAGCGGTCGTGGTCTTCATGACGTGGCATCTTGAGCAGCCGAAATGGTTGGTGAACTAACCTCGGTAAAAATATGTAAAGACAATGCTCGGTGCCATGTTTGAAATAGTTTTTTTACATACATACATACACATCACGCCTGATTCCCTGTAGAGGGGTAGGCAGAGATCACGGATCCCCATTTGTCCCGATCCTGACAGACCACTTTCGCTTCATTGACATTCATACATTCTCTAATACACTCTCGGCGGTTATAAGTACTCCTAACGTCACCTTTTTTCAATATAGCGTCTATCTGACTGTTACATATATGTCTTATTAGGCCGGCCCCTACGTAACCGCCCTTCCACTTCACTCATATATATTCCTTTTGTCAATATATAGTTTTTTTAATTTGTACTTAGATCATAAAATAACTTTCAAAGAGAGCTTATGATAGGGCCTATTTTGAATAAAAATATTTTGACTTTTGACTTTGGTATATTAATTTGTTTTATTTGAGTTTATAGCTCTGCAACCAAAGATCGTTACAAATGAAACCTCAATATAATGTATCGAGCCGTATGGCACAGTGAGTGCTAGTTTTGGCGTGTTTACTGGCAACACTGGATTACGCGACTGTGGCGACGCCTCCAACTGCCACCTTATGTGGCGGGTACTCTAAATAGCGTCACTGCCCCGCGAACGGTAACCGTGGTAACGAAATGTTTGTTTATTTGTCAAGTGGGAATTTTAATATCTTGAGGCTTGGTTGATGTAGCTAGATGCTTCTGTCATAATTGTTTGTTACAATAATTAAAATTACTGCATTATCTATTAAAATATCTGCAACAAATACTTCGCTTGAAGAAAGAGTGAATGGTGTTTTGGGATTTGCATTTTATTTTCTTCTCTTTTCATAGCTCTTTCACTTACTCTCATACGAGCATGTCAATTTGATACTAAATATGGTCACAGATATTAAATACTATATGTATGGAATAACAATTTTCGCCTTCAAATATTTAAAAAGAATTAAATACGAAGACAATGTAAAGATATTTCTCGATAAGTGAATCCGTGTGATAAAGCTTGTTATAAAATGTCCACGGAGCAAATAAGTGGAATTCCACAGGTGGTTGAGGCTTTTTTCACCTCGCTACTGATTTTATTATCCCGTGACTGTTTTGAAGGAAACAGGTTTCATATTTTAATTCTTGATATGAATATCTGTTTATTGTTCTTGTACGGGGATTTAACATGTAGAAAACTGTCGGTTCCTGCACTATAACTATCTTGATTTATATTGTGATCAATCCTACGACAATTACTAAAAATTTACATCTTATTCCGTAATTGTCTGCATGTTTTTTGACTATTAAACAACCTAAATGCAATGTAAAAAAATACCAACAGTAACCTAATGTATTACTCAATATTTTTAAATTTCGTAACTGTAGTTAATGAGAATTAACGTATTAATAAGACTTATCAATAAGACGTCGCAGCGTAAGTGCTTACGACACGTGTTCTCCCTAAATTACTTTTTCTGTTGATGCGATTTATCACTGCGGAGGCCCAACGCAATCAACGCGATGTTTTGTACTCACTCCGCGCTCATTAGGCCATGAATAGGCCGGGAATTTTGTCTATTTTGCAAAATATAGTGCGATAGCATCCTAAACGCTAATGACGTCATAACCGCCGCCATTTTAAATACTACCGCCATTTTGTTGTAAGCACAAAATGGATGACGTTTAGTTTTTACTGGTGACTTACTAATGAGGGTGGATTTGGTTGTTAATGAATAGTTCGTACATGAATAGGGTTTAATAAAGCGTTAGTGCTGGTCGGTTCCATAGTGAAATATTAATAAATTTTCTTTTTAATAAAGTGAGCTATGTAATGCACCAAATTACTTACTTCTGAGTATAAATCTTCCACATACTACTTATATTATTCTGTACAAAAAGAAAAAGCGATTAGTAACAAAATCTGTCAAATAATATTTTCAACTCAGTTTTGACTACTGAAATTTATGAGGGTAGAAGATGAAACATTATCGATTTAGGCATTTATTACATCCCTAATTCTTGGTGGCAAATCCTCACAAGGAAAAGGACTTAATCGCAGCAAACGTTCGATGCCATCAAACATTCTTCTCAGCGCAAAATGAAATAAGCATCAGCGTGCGTTAAAAGACGATAAAGGGCGGGACAAAGGGCCCAAGACGCGGATCCGCGAACAGGCTCAGCCATTACATGGCGGCTGCGATCCGGATCACCCTTATCGGCATCTCAGTTTGTTCTCACATCATTACCCGCGCCGACGGCTACAAATTTACATCCCGCACAATAGCCATCCACATCGAGACATCATTAAGGTGATGTCGATAGCGCCAGACAAAAAAGCCCGCCGGAGCCTCCGAGACAACCTTCCCACCCGGACGCAGGGCTCAATATCAATCGCTCCCAATTGGTGCTTATGCACAATAGACACGCGGCACACAAGGGTGTAAGACATCGTGATTTGCAAGCGATTTTGCAATCCACTAACAACTTTTCCTCAACATCATAGGGTTCAGTTTCCTTTGGTGGGAAAGTTCGGTTGGTACATTGTAGTGTTAAACTAAGGAAGATGTGTAGTGAAAAACGTCGTATGGCTAAAGGAAGTACAAGCGATTGTGAGTCTTATGCAAGTTTCTTGGTGGAGTTGAGTTGGGTTGCAGCGTTTAGATCGGTCTAAGCCCGAGGCTATCGCAAGCTCACAACTCGCCTTATTGTTGGTATAATTGTAGAAAATTGATGAGAGTTTAATATAGTTTAGCGTTTGCAAATACAGCGATGCATCCTCGACCATTGTTGCCAAGTTGGAACTTTCAGATACCTATTCGGTTTAAATCTTGGCTTCAGTCTGTTGGTTATGAGTTCGTGGATTTATGAATACAAGTTTGTGTCATTTGGATTAACTTAACTTACGCTGTAGTTACTATATTTAATAATATGCTGACGGAACAGATATTTGTAGTTGACTGTTTTTATAGTAATTTTAGGAGAATGTTCGACTATATGTAAAAAAAAAATGTACATTCTCAAACCAAAAGAAACTTTTCCACTATTCTACATTTTCTAGACCTAGTTCATCTTTTATGATGTGAAAAGTAGTAAACCAGATTTAATCTTACAGAACCTAAATCCTTAGTAAAAATCTTGGTCTACCAAGTTTGTGTGTCCATACGTAACTTTTACATCTAGAGCAACTAGATTTTCAATCAACAGTCTGATCTTTAGATTAGAATGTTCTACTACGTTTCTTTTTCATCTAAATTTTAAATCATCAATTTAGTCTTTACAATATCTACTACCCTATAGCCCAATCCATCAGCTATCTACACGCCGAACTCTCCCATCTCGCATTCACAAACAACCATTTTTATTCATCCATTTAGTGCAGAAACAAAATTATGGAAAGTGGTCTGTAGCCAATAATCGGCTAGATCGAAAGCATGTGTATGATTTTGCATACAATGGGTCGGCCGTTGCGAAATGCTGATTGACGCGAGATTTCTGTCGCTGTATGTGACGACGCTGAGCGATCGCTATCTGCTGCCAGCCTTATTTATGAATTGGCTTGATGCTTCATGTTTAAGGGTAGACAGAGCTAACAGATCTAAGTTTGTCAATTAAAAAAGTAATGAGCATTTGAAAGTATCTGAAGTTGGTACAGCAAATTCGTATATTGCCTCTTATGATATGATGGGATTTATAATATCGTTATTCTTGTTAGTATAAAGTAAAACTTTTTACCTATATAACATTGGGCTTAGAAACAGTATAAAAATTACGAATGGACATTCTAAGCAGCACATTGCTTTATATCACATTTATTTTATTTGTTTATTCAATATAACTTATACGCTACATGTCTCCGAGATTGAGCGATAAGATCGTTCACAAAAACCTTCAAAGAATGACAGATATGACGTAACCCGACCAGACGGGATACCTTACACATCGAGTTAATCGTACCGTATCGAGAATAATCGAAACAAGTATCGCGATAACGATCGCCCGACGCGTTTACATACAATAAACAAACAATGCGAGTAACGGCTAATATCTCGATTACTCGAAAAGAAACAATCGATGTAAATCGAATCGCTGCCGAGATAACGAAACGGGACACGGTGCTTAAATTGGCTAAAATAATCGAGATCAAAACTCCGGACGAAGATCGCATCTGCTATGGACCTACTAGTGAAACTCGATTTGTAATAGTTGACTAGAATGAAATCTAGGTATCCTACTAGGTTGAGAATAGTGTAAAAGGTGTAAAGGATATCAGCATCTATGCATTAGATATTCAAATAATATGTAATCGCCTTGTTAAAAGATATTTTCAAGCATTAGATTTCAGAAGTAAGACGTTAGTATAGTAATTTTATAACTCCTATCGGATAAAAACAAAGGTAATATGTTTTTAAGTGACTTAACCCTTGATGAAACCGCAGTTATTCATATATCCTATCTGCTATAAAAAGTAAGTTAAGCTGTGTACATGTCAAAAATAAATGTTTTGTTTTTTTTAACGGTCATGATTATACCAAACCTAGTAATGCTCAATGATTGCATGGTAGTTCCCAAGCACAATGGTTTCATGTAACATCGGTCTCATTAGCTAGTCTTGTCCGATATCCGCGATAGCAGAGGTCGGAGGTTTTACGCGAATCCGCTAAATTCACTCGATATCGATCCAACTCGATACGCCCAAGACGATTGTTAAGAATACGGTTGTAGTTGCACTAATTAGTTCCCTCTCTGCTCTAACGACTGTTATTGTATCGAATAATGAACTCGGTATTTTTATCGATACTTTTAGTAGATCTAGTGATGAATATAATACAATATGATGAAAACTAGAATCAGATCCTGGTTTCATCGTATAGCTGCAAGTTAAGGTAAATAACACATTCTTAAGAATAAACTGTCGAAATAAAACCCGGAACTAGAGTACTCATAACACATCACCTAAACCAACAAAACCACAATAGCCTTCAATCAAAGCAATAGGAAAGTACGTCGATTCCATTTCAGTTCCAGCCCCACAATACAAGTAATTACGGCCAAACATCAAGTGCCTGTAGAGAAAGTTCAGACACGTGTATACTCGGTTTGTCTCGTAGATTTATTGAGTTAGATACCCATAAACACTTGTATCTCAGGAATCCCGTCGGATAAGTTTCGCGCAATCTCGTTCTATCAACATTTATATTAGCCTGTCTGATTTATGGGCGGTTAATTGATATTTTCCCGCCGTCTGATGCATAAAGTAATTTCAATTTGTTTTCGATCGGAGTGCAAGTGGATGGGTGGGCCACGAAACACGCGTAAGGTTAGCTATAATCTTTATGTTGCAATGACTTATTCAGTGAAAGAAGACTAAGAACAATTTATATGAGCATCACTAATATGATTTTATGATCAAAACGATAGATAAGAAACTTTATCAAACAATCTAGATTGATATAATAAAAAGCTTTCACTTATACTGATAATGAGTTCAGAAGAATAGATTTTAGATAAATGTATATTAGAATGTATTTTTAATATGAATAGACTCAATATTCAAATCATATGATAAAGGTAGTCAAGGAGATTGTGAGTGTTGTGTCTAAGGTTCTATCCACCTCTAAAGGGAAAGACCCAATCGAATGTAAGAGTGCGTATTACATTGGACCCTTTCCGCGAATAGCCCGCTGTTTTCGTGGCCCCGTTCCAAAGACAGGTTCGCCTTGATCCCGATTTTTATCTCATTGATTGTTTACCTGCGATTTATTTATAATTGAGAATCTGACATTTAAAGTGAGTTGTCACCGTGAGATGCTTATCTTCGCGTACTTAATCCTTTTGTAGGTACTTCAGAATGCAGCCGATAAATAAACGATCATGACAGCCGGACAAATATACCTCACTATTGATTCAATGTCAAGCAAAACGCCGAGTACTTCAATAGAATTATTATTGTCTCAAGTTAACGATATTGCTCACGCATTGGAAGCTTGTAAATGAAGTGAAAGGTTTTACATGTTATTCGAAAATATAAATAAAACATGTAATATATGAAAGAAAATAATCATTATAAGAAAAACCGATTAGTTTGTTTTGTAAAGATCTAAAATTTGAACTTCGTTTATAAATATATCAAGAGTATTTTGCGAATAAAATTGAATATCCAAAACCATTTCATATTTTCTCACATAAGGCCGAACACACAATGAGCGAGTGGCGGCGCGCGAAGTGTCACCGCCGTCCGCGGAGCAATTAGGCGCGCGTCCATGTTGAATTAATAGCGCCGCCATATCTGCGGCCAATTTATCCCGGGCAGCGTCGCCGGCCATTGTTCCCCTAACTATATGCGCCACCCGCGGCTGCGTCCACGCAGAAAGAGAGGCCTGCCGATCGTATCGCAATAGAGCCAGCAGGGATAGCCTTGCCAATTTGCATGCTCAATTTATGGCATCATGAGCCGCGTTAGATGCCAATATCTCAAATCAATAAGATCCTACAACCTCGCGCAGATAGGTGAGAAATCTCCCCATCAGATACGTCTCAGCATAGTAAAACTTAAAATAAACTTGGACGCAATAAAGATGCTATCTCGTCCATACGCCGGCGTGTCTCATAACTTTTAACAACGTATCAGGAGGAGCATAAATAAAAGGCGATTATGCAAAAGCTAGTCGGCTGTTCCGCGGACCTTGCGGAATGCCTTTTGGGGCGCGCGGCGCATTTTAGAACACCCGATGGCTTGCCGATACGCCCCCGATGACAATAGGCGACAGGCGGCGATCGTCGCGCGATGTGTGGCCGCCCTTGCTTTTTGCTCATCGGTTATTGTGTTATGTTATGAATCGGCCGACTCGTTTCTTTTCTTTATTATATCTCGATTGCTGATTGTTTTGAACAAGCTTTCGGAATAAATCTGATGCTGACTGTTGTATACGGGCTGTCGCCGCGTCGCATTTCGCATTCGATCGCGCCCTAATGCCCGTGTGCTTTGTAAGCGATTAATGTCGTATTCTTTGTCGCGACAAGAGTTATGGCGATGTATTCAGCGGTCACTCCCGACTGAAATTTAAAACGCATTTAGGCTGACGCTTATGTTACGGCTTACACGGGGCCTCTCGTACCTCCGAGCGAGAGGGCGCTTGTCGTTCAGTGTTTATGTTCGGCAACTTACCTGCAAAGAGAGAAAATGTGTCGTTAGTACAAATTTATGATGTTCACAGGATATCATTACAACTACTTATAATCTGTTGTATATATGCAGAATTATATGAATGCTAGAGACTAGAGCTGTAGAAATATTATAATATCGCATAGTGACAGGATATTCAACGAATAAAATCATCATTTTTAACATGAAAAACAACATTACAATAAGCTACATAAATAGAACATAACACCAACTACTACGAAATGTCGTAGCACTCACGATATTAATATTAGCTCCACCATATCTTTATGAACGGCCTAATTAAAGCATAAGCAGTCATATAGCGATAAGTACCGAAAAACGTTCGTGCGTGAACCCATACAGTGGCAGATAAGGATCTCTGTCTACCCCCGACGGCGTTATCTCCGTGCCGACACACGCACCCTATCTGCGACACGCTCGCGTGTTGATACACTGCGTGATGTATGATGGCTGTATGACGACTTATTACGGATACATCTGTAGTTGAAATTAACTAGAATATAGAATATTAACTAGCTGCCTTTCCTATCCCTTGTTGTAGAGGAAAAGGAAGGGAGGGAATCTAAGGGGCTAGTTTGGAATGTCTTTCAATCTATATTTTATTTCATGACAATCCTGGTATGTTACTTATGCAGTTATGCTATATGTCAGTCGAAGTAATATTTTGTAACACATGTTTTGTTTACTTAACTAGAGAATTTGTATAGTTCCTCTTTGGTTGAACCATAACTGTCATTATTTAAGAGAAATAAAAAAGCTTTCATATATGAAATCACCTAATTAATACCTAAAACATTATTAACTTTACTAATTAAAAGCAATGATGGGCATTTAGTTTCAACGGTTCAAAACCCGTCCTAATTTACGAGAATAAGGCTTCATATTGTGTAAACGCTACTATTGTATGTAGGCCACATTTATGCGAAGGAAAACAAATAAAGATGTGCGAAGGGTTGTCTGCTACGGCCTTTATGTACTTACACGACCTTAGTATAACATACATATTAAGAATATAAGAGTTATGAAAAACTACTAGTCAGTAATAAAAGTTGTTTTTAATGATATTAAATTAAAAGTTATATTAATTCCGTAAGATTATTTTATGGGTATTTTAGAATATTAGATAGTTCTTTAGGTATGCATATTTCTACATATCTCATTGCGTATAAGTACCTGTAAAAAGGCATATAGTAAATAAATAAATAGTCTATGGTGAAACAAAAAAATTAGAAAATATTTCGCCTCTTTACAAGAATAATGTGGTATTTCATAAACTCTGATTAACAAGTTACCACCTTATTCTATTCGTATGTTTTAATTCATATTTTTCCAAATATGTAGTAAGGCGATTTAATTGCGTATTTACACTAGTCTACATCGAATATGACCTGTCACGCCGTATGCTAACTCTCTGATGAAAAGTGGGTTCTATGCGGCCAATGATCTGTCTCACAATTGCGGAGATGGACACTACCATCTCACTTAGCATAGCAGACAGTACATAAAAGTAGATAACCTAAGTTTCTTCTATCTTTAACCGCCTTTAAGTTTCCATTGACACCTATCTTTATCCATAACATACGCTTTCAAACAATCTAATCACTTGGACAGTCACGCCTGCGCATCAACCGCTAATTGTGAGCCCGAACATTCCTTTTGATAAAAATTTGTAATTCAAATCAGCTGATCGACAGCTGAGCGATGGATCTGCGAAATGCTAATAACCCTTTTAGTGGACGGGAAAGAGATAACATAGCGTGAAAGAGATAGGTATGTGATGCTCAGCTATCGGTTTGAGCGTGGGTAGGACTTGTTTGAATTGAGTGCTACTGTGTAGAATATGGACTTAGGTACCTACTTTTGAGGTTAGGCTGGCCATACTAACATATATCGCAACGAGTATTCTTATACCTTTCAGAACCTCATGAGATTTTACACCTCTTTGATCACATCATTAACATAGCAACAAGCATCACAGCTTCCTCGTTTTACGATTATTGACCAGTTCCATTAAGAATGAGTACCCTTGAGGAGGCTTATATCAAGCAGTGGACTACGATAGGCTGATTTATGGATTCTGAAGTTCTGTGCACCCTACATACCCCTCTGTAGGAAAACGGACCCGTCCTGTAAATCAACTGTTGCACTATAATAGATTCTTGTACCCAAAGACCACATATTACGAAACCTTACAGCGATTCTCTCTGCATAGACACTAACTAATTACAATCGTTAGTAACCCTCGCATGAAATAGAGTCATGTCGCCTTACCACCCATAGATGGCGCTGTAAGCTTATCGCTAGTTTTCAGTGGCGATAAAATTCGCCATTCGCATAACCCGCGCTGGCTGGAGCGGCTAAACAAACGTCACCAATCTTAGGGGTGGGAGCGAGGTGAAGAGCGGAGCGGGAGCGAGTTTATTCACGACACAGGAGTAAAAATTACATATATTTGGTTGTAATATAGACGCCTGAAGATGCTTCTTGAATACGTATTTAAAATAACAATAGTATTGTATGCTATGGTATTATTATTTATCCGCATTTGATAAACTGATTTATGGCTACATATAATCCCTCTTTTGGCATAGTTAATGTGACAAATTGTATTTCGTGTCGACATGTTCAAATTCTTTTCTATGTGGGCGTTTATTTAAACTATTGCGAAGTGTTCTATCTTGCTCCTATCCCTTTTAGGCTGGACAGAACCTCGGACATATCTCATTATATGAATATTGAATAGACTAGGCCGTCTCCCAATATCCTGTTTACCATACCTACCAACCTTACCTATCGATACATTAACGAAAACACAGTTTATTAACACTACTTCCATACGCTCCGCTCCCCTCATAATACCCGCTCTCTCCTATTATATAAGACGTTTCACCCGCTCCTTCCACGTCTATAACCACACCCTATAGTCGCTAAATAAATCGTTATAGCAGCGAGTTTCCCAGTGCAGTAGATAGGGCACGTGGCGACAAACAACGGACACAGTAGCTTGGGTGTCCATGCCACATGTACTTTGAATACTTTTGCCATAGAGGGAGCCAAGAAACCCTTTGAATAGTTTTATATAGATACCTTTAAAGCCCGATTGCATATAAAGTGGAAGGTGGGTAAGATAGGGACTAACGTTTTTTATTTGTCTCAATCCTAAAACCATTTTCATTTCGTGGACATTCATACATCTTCTCATACACTCGTCTAATAAAAGGTATTTTTAAAGTCATCCTTTTTTTAGTTTAGTCATATGTCTCAGTGTTTCTGTCACATGAATAGATTGAATTTATTGCAATAATTGTTTGTCAGTATAATTATTGAGTATTCTATATTTTTATTCAATAATAGTTACGACTGAATTTTACATGTGTCCAAAAATAATGAAAAATATCATGATTTAATCGATTTTTTTAATATTATATTAATACATGTTAATTGAAAAATTGTTAATAAAATTTTCATGCTTACAAATACTAAAGAAGTTTTGGTTGAGAATAAACAGAGACTATCTTTTGCACTTAGAACGTTGCATTTTCAAACAAATTTTCAATTTCTACAACTTTCTTTATTTGGAACTAAATTTTAAATTACCATACACAAGAAATAAATTGTAAATACCGGAACAATACCCCTTCGTCATTAGTCAAATGCAGCGCTAATTAAAATATATTAATATCTTAATACCCCTAATTATTTGGGGGGTGAGTTGACATACTTCTTTGATGTATAGGAGTTTGTAACGCAACTTGTACTGACCTTTATAAGTTACTAGTGACCCGCTCCGGCTTCGCACGGGTATAAAATATATAGCCTACTCCACTATTTAATGGATGTTATTATACATATAAACCTTCCTCTTGAATCACTCTACCTATTAAAAAAAACCGCATCAAAATTCGTTGCGTAGGTTCAAAGATTTAAGCATAGAAAGGGACATAGGGACAAAGAAAGCGACTTTGTTTTATACTATGTAGTGATAGGCCATGTTTTGGTACCTTGCTGGTCAGGGTCGAAAAATAAGGTAAATAGTCGTCTTTCTGCTCGACTTGACTAAACTAAGTAAGAGGTTTTGTTTTATCTTATATCCAAGAAGTACATTCAAACTTCAAGAAATACATGCAAATTTTTAAGAATTATTTTCGCGTTTATATACTAGTAATTCTTGCTATTTTACTGGATTGTAGTAAGAAGTGACTGTGCGATAAAAGGTGAATAGGTATTATGCTGGGATATTATAGGGTTACGTATTATCTAGCTTTTGCATATTTATATTCATATGTTTATGGGTTTTTTTTATCCATATTTGACATACGTACATATATCTTGGAAATTCGTCGCTAACTCCCTTAGCTACCTAGCTTTTGACTACCCAGAAGGCAATAACGGTCGTGAATGGTATACAACAGACAATTTCAAGCAAAAACAAGGCCGTAATAGGATGTTTTGAAAACGGCTTAATGAAGGGTTAATCGTTTAATAACATGTTATGGCCGTTTCCATGGCAACCTTATCTTTGTCATTTATTTACGAATTCGTACTTAATTCCCTGTTCTGTGCTTATCTGGGACTCTAACTGAAGGTTAATATGTGCCTTTCTACTAAAAGTATTAAATTTAGATAATTAAGTAATTTTTGAACGACCAAAATTGAAATTATAGTTTTAAGAGATTCGCGATTTATTTTCATGATTAATAACTAAAGGAACTTATTGCGTAAGTTTTTATATAGTAAAGTTACCCTTATTAACCCGACGTTTCGGCTACGTTGCAGCAGCCATGGTTACGGGCAGAGTCTGGTACGCGATAAGTCCCGTTAGTTATTGATCAAAATTGAAATAACGATATTCACATATAAAATCTACTTAGATAAAGTATTTTAAGTATTTTTAGCTCTACAATCCCAGACTAAGTAATGGTACATTAGTTCATCTAGATGTAAGTTATATGCTAAACGTGATCGTGTTATCATTTGCAAACTTTTGTCCATAATTCTATAGATAACGGTCAGAATATGTATTGATATGTTCCAACAGATATTTTTGGATACACACACAAACAATGATGTCATTTAATACATTTTGGGGTGGACAGAACAGTGAAGATGTCCTTAGTCAGTTTTAGCATTAATATTAAGTTTGTGAAGGCATTCATATGAAATTTAAGTACAACAATCAAACGTCTTTAAGTTGTATGAATCGTAGCGAAGTTAGCGAAGTCGAAATTTGTAGGTACAAGAACTATGCCTATCCGTTACAAGAAACTAGCCGTTATGTACACATATGTAGGTAGTAACACGAGTCATAAACCAAACATATCCAAATCAGATTCATTTCTATATTGGACGCATTAAACTTTAAAATTTTATCTCAACTATGATAAACCTTCAGATTTATTACGAGCCGTTACGAGGACTTGGAGACAGGCTAAACACGACCTTATCATTCGGAGATAAGGTCCAAAGTGAGCTGAAACGTAGCGCGTATACGATGGTCTTATCTCCGCCAGATAACAGCCTTACAACCTGCCTTGCCAAGGGACTTTGGGCCTTATCCCAATACAAATAAAGGGTGTGGCAAACTAAAATAGTTTGTCAGGTATAAAGCTTTAATACAACGTAGTTATCACACAGATATAAGAGTTTGATGGAGCTAAAACAAATGTAGCACTTAAGTTCAATATTATCTTGTTAAAAGCTAATTTTTAGGGTCCTGTACCAGTTTTTTGATACAGTACTAAATAATCTAAATACTACATTTATTTTGTCTACCTCCGTGGCGCGATTAGTTAGCCACCTGAACGCTAATCGTGAGATCTCGGGTTCGGTTCCCGTTGGAGGCAGAGTTAAGAACTACGCTTTTCTTCTGCTTTCCAGTCTGGTTGTTGATTATAAATGCTAACTATTATGTTTTTATCTATATATAATAAGTATATATTTCTTAAATATACGTTGACTAGTACCCTTAACACAAGTCTTAGATGTACTTAGCAAGAGGCTAGTTCAATTGCTGTAATAGTGTCCAAGTATTATTTCTTTAATGTACGTCACCCTAACAGAAACCTTTCGGAGGCTAATCAATAACAAGGTTGTATTAACAATGCAATCTTCAATAAAATTTACTATAATATGTCATTATAAACTGTTATATAATATAATAATAATATATACAATAATTAAGAGAGTGTAAAGGTGAAAACACTGACTAACAAGTCAATAGAATACCTATAGAAATAGAATTCGTCAAATTGTTTTACTTCTTTTTTATGTGAATCATCATATTTACAACTAAATAGCGAATCTTATTAACATGGTTATAAAAACGAAGAATTACTGATCATATTTCTTTGAAAATTCAATAAAGGATCCTAAATAATACAAGTAAAGTCCGAAAGAAAATCCTAAATAATTAATATTCACACATTGAAAACTCCTCAGTGTATTATATTATACAGAATCCAAGGAGCTTTTCCACAATTAAAGACTTCGTTTGTTTTTAAAAATATTCTTAAAAATATCTCTGACTTACATTCCTTAGATATTTTATTTATTATATTATGACGTCACTTTTATAAATAAATCAACTGTTTACGTAGTGCTGGCTTCTAGGTATGAATGTTTATAAAATAACATTAATACTTAGTCGTCTATAGTTTGTCAACAAAGTCAGCAGCTCAGTGAAAGTTGTAAATACAAATAATGATTTTCGGCTGAATATTTAGTCAATTGTGATGCCAAACTGGCTAAATATCTCAAATTTTAGACCAATAATTAATATTTAATAATAAATCTACCGCCAATAATCCTCATTGTTTAACGAACCAAAGAACAAGAAAAAGAAGATGTTGGAACTTCGACTTCCGTTTTCTTTCGTTGCAGCGGCTGGGGGAGTTGGCATAACCATGGCGACGAATAACAAGAAGTGCAATCGCCATGGCATCAGTGTTTGTACTTTCGTCGAAATAATCATACAATTGAATAGCGAAATAAAGAATTAAAAATAAATCAAACGAACTTTACGATAGCGGCTGTAGCCCAGTGGGTAAGACCTCGGACTTCGTATGAGAAAGGTCCTTGATTCGAAACCCGACTCTGGCGTGTACCAATGAATGAAATTTAATTTGTTTTTCATTTACGTACATAATTTACAGTCGCTAACGGTGAGGGAAAATATCGTGAGGTCACCTGCCTATCCCTTAGGATAGGCAATAGTCAGTGCGTATATACGGTGATATGGTTCACTACCTATCACGTTGGGTACCGTCTATCTAGTGATACGCGGGCTTTGAATGACCCATAACTAACATGCCTTCGAAATTTCGGAGATGGGCATTCAAGCCTCTGACTACCCCGCCATAATAAAAAAGGGAGTGTGTATACACAAGTCGTGAAGCGTATGTATGTATGTATGTAATTTACGATTCTGAGCAACATTCATTCTACACCAATACAATCCTTTTATAAGTAAGAAATACACTGTACCCAACTTATACTAACACATAGAACTACCGAATATTGAAAAGAAGCCTTTTCTCTCCATTTTGTCGCCGGCTGTCCACAAAAGGGTCAGAGGCATTATCGGCGTTACGACACGCTCTTCCGATACAGGGGGTAGCCAGCGATTTACGGCCTGCATACACGGCCGTTAGGGCCTCCAAATGGCTTCGGATGCCGCGAAGATACCGCGCCGGATGACCAAATTGTGTGCTTAGCCTGATGGTGTAAAAGATATGCAGCACTCCAGTATGTTAATTCTTATTTTGTGAGCTGTTTAAGGATACAGGAAATATAATGCTAGTCACGCTTGCTTTTCTAAGGGTAGGTAGAGACGATTTTTGAGATAAAGACAAAAGATAAATGCGTTCATAATGATTAACTCTTACAGTAGTCAGAGGTTTAGGTTTCCATCTCCGCAATCTCATACACATTATAGTTTTAAGAGATTCGCGATTTATACTCATGATTAATAACTAACGGGACTTATCGCGTATGTTTTTAAATAATAAAATTACCTATATTAACCCACGATTAAGGTAATTTTATTATTTAAAAACATACGCGATAAGTCCCGTTAGTTATTAATTCTCATACACACTCAGCAAGTGGAAGGGCGGTTACGAAGGGGCCGGCCTAATAAGACATAATAGTCAGATAGACGCTATGTTGAAAAAAGGTGACGTTAGGAGTACCTATATTTACGTATGTATATTATACGAATATTGTAAACACAATTTCTCTCAAATTTCGTCTTAATCTCAAGTATTGGGTAAACTTTGGGAATCGCAGTTCCCATTGGGATTAGAGTTCGTATCTATAGTCTGGTTTAGCTATTAAGTTTTACGTCTTGCAGGCATTGCGCTAACTTGACCTGCCGTTTCTACGGAGTCTAAACTATACATGTTTACTTGTAAAAGATATACAAAAGCAAAGTGTTTACGTGGAGGTTAAATGATTCAAGGAATAATATTTGCCATATAGTTAATTGTCTTTATAGTCTATTGAAAGGTTAGAGAAAAAAAGCAGACTTAATTAAATATAACGAGCTGATTGCTTTAAGGGTGGACAGAACTTTAAGGCACACTATTAGTTTTGGTAACAAGGGGTAATTCATCCATTGAAACTGCAGTTATTCCTTACTAAATGCTGTTTAACTTAAAATAACCGAAACCCACTCACGTTCTGATCCCACTATCTGAAGATTTAAAAAAGTTTTAAAATCTCCACCCATCATTCTTCAAAACCAGTCTAAATTGAACCCTCATCTCTTTAAGGCTTCACAGTACCAGGTACCACAATACCCTGGTTCCGTGTACTCTGCAATGCATAATTTAGTTAGGGGCTATTCTTCATGAAAAGTTTTCCTCAGATAACAGATAGGACTGTTTCGAATACAGACTCTGTTTTATCGGCGTTGCATTTTGTACAGAACTTATTTTAGGTAGATACTCACTTGTAATTCGGCTGTAGTGCTTAAAGCTTAGTACTATAGTGTTTAAAATAAATAAATAAACGATAGAAATATAACGAAATAAATAGAGAAGTAAAGTATTCGGAATAGATTGTTCAAAATAAAAAGGCACATTACTTGTACAATGACGAGATAATACAACCTATGGAAATCTGGAGACATTCTTCTCAAGGCGGGAGTACGTAAGTTAAAGAACAGAAGAGTAAGTATGAAAAGGTATAGGTGTGAGTGAAGTAAGAGATATTTGACAGGATCGTTCCAGGTGGCGATCGATTGTCTCTGTCTATCCCGTTGGGGACGTAGAGTCGTTATTATGTATATGTAAGGAAACCTAGTATTTTTCATAGTCAACGTCTGTACTATTTGATAAAATATGATGAACATCACTTAATCTGCATATATACATATGTACATGATTCTCATGACAATGATTAATGATTATGACGTTGTTCATGACATTATGTTAATACTATTATTACTATTATACATTCACTGAGTGAGTGAGCGCTTCATTTCTTATTAACGTCATTGAATGATTTGCAAAGAACGTGTTAATTATTTTCAAGTTCTTAACTAAAAACAAGTCTCTTATACTTACAATACAAGTGACGCATACATATATAATAGATATGTGAAAAGCAAAACGCAATTACCCGTTGCATCGTCCTAAAGGGGTATTCACACCCCCTGTTCCCAAGATAGCATTGTCTTAGACCCGCCGCGATGCAGTTTCGGTTATTTTAATGCCTCTACGTTGCCGCGATTAGACGCTACTGTATTTTATGGCTTTAGTTATTGGTAAGTCGTTCCAGATTAAGTTCTGGAGTATTGGGGTCTTGAGAATATGGAGGTATTTGAATAGTGTTGTGAAGTGCCTTTTTATTGTATGGTAAGTTATATGAGGCGATGGTAGACTAAGTTTGCTGATGTTGGAACAGTTTATACCTTAATTTGTTTTGACAATAACATGCTAAATAACAAAGGAGAGTTTAAATTTTTCTGTGACATTGATGTAAATGATATAGAGTAAGATTCGCAGAAGGCTCTATAGATAGTTTGAGTCATAACTAAGTAAAACTGACGTTCAAAGTATCCTATCGTTAAGAAATTTAAGAATGTTAATCACAGTTAAATTCAAATAAGAATAAAGAAATAAACTATAACATATACTAAAAAAAACCACCTCAAAATTTACTCGTAACGCCATCTACCAATAATCACTATCCAACCAATCATTAACAGAGTCCCACTCATATATCTTCGTATCGATTTCTTCGGCCTGCTTGGAGAGTTGTTATCTGCATACGAGTGCCGCCCGCCCTCACGCGAGCTGGGCGGGCGGCCTTATCACCGCCGTGCAGTGGCGCTATCTATCGCTTCTTTCGTTGCAGGCCTTGTTTATCTTAGGGACTATGTTTGTTTACTAAGATGTACTTGTATATAATATGCTAGTGTCATTTTAGAGAGGTAGGTAGAAATTGTGGTTAATTATTTGCGTTCGTGGTAAACTATCAGTTTGTGACATATATTAAGCATACATGTATATAAGTATACTAAGTTGCTATCTATATAGTTAGTATATACTCTTATGCTTCCTTCACACATACATCCATCATTTTCAGGGTGGACAGAACCTCGAATACTTATAACTCGATAAATGCTATGCACCTTGGTTCTTTAGTATTTTATTCACGTACCGTACTATCACTCCTCACATGCATACATAGTAATATGTACATTCACGGCTTTTAAACCCTTTGAGAGTGGACAGAACTTTGGAGACATGAATTCATCTCCTTATTCCTTTAGTAGCGTGAATATTGGGGTTATTATATTATATGGACCATTGGTGACAGGTCACTAGCCTATGTTCTCATAGATTCAAATTACCCCTTAGTCGTCTTCTGCGACATGTCGGGAAAATTTACAGCCAGTTATCATTCTTTTTACGTTCCAAACTAACAGTAACTACTCCAGACTATTAAAATCATTATTTATCAAGAGACAGGTGACACAATTCTTCCAATATTTCTCCGAGTGCAAAGGGATAGTTCACTGCGCAGCATACTTGAAGGGGCGTGTCAAAGCCATTGTTCTAACTAACTGATGCAAGGCGAGATTCGCACATTATTTATACTTATAATAAACTCCACGACTGTTTAAGACGCTGACTCTGTAGCTTCAAATACTATTGGTTTGGATAATGTTATTTGGATATAATGGGGGTAGAGTTATAAAGGAATATGATGATAATTTTATTTTGCTGTATTGATTTGAAAAATAGGAATTATTTGCATGTTTATAACTTGAGACTTAAAAGCAATTTTAATTTAAATAATGATAAAAGATGTGTTATTGGGACTTATTTGTTGAATGTAAGTAAGATATTAGTTGAATTTTCAGGTTATAGTGAGTTGATAATAGAAACACTCTAATTTTGTATTTGTATAATCTTGCAATTATTAATAAGTTACTAAAAGTTAGACAGTTAAGACTCTCTACGCGTAATATTATAATATTTTATAGAAATGAAATACTATGTTACATTTTTTCATTTTTCCTTTTTATATCTACGTATAAATAATTTCTTGAACCCCGCAAACATTCTAGTCGATTAAGCAAGAGAAATGCATCCTAGAGTCAGAACCTTGAAGATTATGAATCTGTTGAAAGCCACGCAGATCTGAAATTTACGATTACGGTGCTAAAGTTCAATTTGTTACAACACCGCGGATTGGCGTTGCGTCGAAACGGATCGATCGTGCACCGATAGGGTTTCTATTGGGAAAGGCTGGTTCTAATTTGAAAGAGATGTTCAGTACTTATATATACAGTACTAGCAAAAGGTTACAAATAATTCTGCTATATCGGCTTCCGTTACCAACTAAATAGAATAAAAGTACTAACTTAAACGTCCTATTCAATTGGTAAGTTTTAAAATGCACATTAAAACATACAAAATTCATTAATTAAAAAATAGTGAATTGTATCCCAAAAGAATACACAATTCCAAACATAACCATCACCTTTAGCTATATTTTGGTGTAAATTTCAGTCTGCTTATGTGTATTTAATGATTTTCTTAATCCATTTAGTTATTTCCAACAATATGTAGAGCAACATATTCTAGTTCCTGAGTTTCACCCCTAGCCAAGTGACAAAACATTCAGAGATAAAAATCAATATATGTAAGATTGACTTCCTCAATCACGTGATTTTTCTAAGCCAATGTACATTTAGATTTTTATACTCTTAACCCTTAGGGGTCCTTACTAGACAAATACATACCAAACCATACCCATCACTGTCCTATCTACAAAAGGCTATCGAAAAACGATTCGCACACTATCAGAGACAAAGCACACACCATTCATCGGCGAGGGCCTCCTAGATAATAATACAATATTTGGGCGATAGGAGTGCGCGCAAATGATAAGCCGCCCGCCCTCCGCGAAGGCGGCTCTTATCAGCGGTTGACACGCGCCCTATCTGTTATCAACCGCCCGCCCTACCTCTGCACTTTTGTAACTAACCGATGTGTGCTTGCTTCAACGTTTGGTTTGGGTATCAATTAATGTTTAGTATCTTTATGTTAAAGGTTATGTATGGATTTTGGAATTGTGGAGATGGACAGAAGTTATGAATACTGAAAGGTTATGGTTGTGAAGTGTATGTGTTTTAATAATGATTTATTCAGTTACATAGGTGATACATTTAATCTAAGAATATTAATTCATTTAATACGCAATTGTGATGAGAGGGTAATTATTAAAATTTTAATAAAACTGCGCTCAGTTGTTAAAATAATCTTGGATAATGTAGTACGTGATAAGTAATTAGCGAGTTCAACCAAACATTTTTGTCTGCTAAATAGTACATAAGAAGTCTATTATTATAGGATTATTATGGACACAACATTTACACATACACACAAACTAAATACATGTAACAAACTCAACTTAACAATTTCATTAACAACTAACTATAATACTAATAATATAGTACAACTTATGTATATCCTAATTCACATACAATTCTAATACCCCGTATTTCCCATAAGAGTGTGTATGTGGCGTTACAAGCAGTGTGGTTTCCTCTCAGTGACATTTTATTTTATCTGGCGAAATCAGAGCTAGCGCTGCAGTGCCGCCCAACGGCGTTGGGCGGGCGGCGGAATATTCCCAAGAGGTTAGGCAGGGCTCAAATTATGATATCTATTAATAAGGTACCAAATGTTCGAATCTACAATCGACTACACAAATATCATCAAATATTAGTATACAAAGACTTTCGAAATTATAGTTAGTTATTAGTATCCAAAGACTTTAAAAATTACAGTTAGTTTAGTAACAATATTGTCATATACTTTAATAATATTATTTGAGCTCTGTGTGGTCAAACAGTATATTAATTATTAATAGATACTTATTTGCTGTGCTCCTTATCATTAAGTCATGATTGAGACGAAATTAATTTGCAATAACAAGACTAGCGTAAATGTCATATATTTTACTTTACATTTATATGAAGTTCTTGAAAGATAACTCTAAAATAATAGTACTTATTTCTACTCTAATAATCTACATTCAAAACCATATATTGAAAATTAAGGTTCTATTCTAAGGGAGGGTGCAAGAGGAAGAGCCTTCAGGCTTTATCTCTCCCGTGCAGCGCCGTTATCGCCCGCCCAGCGTTTTATACACGGACGGGTACTGAACCCACTACCCCGACCTACGTGTTTCACTCTTGGTAACTGCTAACTATATAGCAGTGTGAAGAACAGAAGAATGAGAAGGTTAATAAGGAAAGAAAGGTGTGCGTGAAGGGAAGGATTTGTCAGGATCGGTGAATATGGCAAGTAAGTTTCTGCCTATCTGGTTAGGGAAGAAGAGGCGTGAATATATGTATCTATTTAATTGTAATGTAATTAATATAACTTTTACTAAACAAACAACTTTCTAAGATCCACCCTTGCGATTCGCGTGTCCATCTCCGCAATTGCTATATTAATGATTCTATGGCAAACCCACGTGTGGATCAGATAGTCAGTTCAAACTGTGTTTGTGTGTGTGTGTATACCAAAGATTGAAACATCTTAAATCCTTCTACACTTTTTGAATCGGACAAAAAGCCATGTTTTAACTACAGCCTTTAGAATAATATCGTAATGTTCATACCATTTTTATGAACTATTGGTACAGAAATCGTTTACTATCACAAACCAAACAAGCATCTAGAAAGAATCCTATTTACATACCAACTAACTTAGAATATACAAAATATACTAATAAAACACAAAAACAAAACAAACAGTACAAAAAACACACACTTTTTTTCGAAAATCAATTGATTAATAGAACACTTAAATGATTATATTACACAAACGTTTACAAGACATTAAAAGAATCCCTCCAACTTCAGTACATATAGTAAACAATCCCAAAGTTACAAGTGTACAGACAGGCACAGTGTGTACAAGGCACTCATTTGGGCGGTTGGGCGGGCGGCGTTATCGCAGGCATGCAGGCGCCTATCTGACGATCTGCCGACGACATAGGGCGGGAAGGCTACACTTTTTATTTTAATTGCCCATATTTGCCTTGGGATGTAAATGGAATTGTAGTGGTGTTACGTAGTAAGGGTAGTAGGAGAAAAGTATGGATTTTGGCGATGTGATAGAAACGTTTCAGACATATTTAATTTATTAGCGTAACTTCGAAGTTATGTCCATCTCGAATGGGATGGAAGAATAGTATAATATGTATTAGAACTCAGTATGAGTATTTTATTTAGGTTAGAAACAATAATAAAAATGAACGTGCATAACAAAAAAATATATGTTTATAATACACTCAAATTTAACTCAATAGGTGGCAGAACTGTGACATAGACTAAATCTTCAGTCACTAGATTTTCAAAATGGAGTATAGAAAATAAAATAACTTGAAGCTACGTTGGGTGCTGTCTATCTAGTGATACGCGGCCTTCGAATGACCCATACCTAACATGCCTTCGAAATTTTGGAGATGGGCATTCAAGCCTCTGTCTACCCCGCCATAATAAAAAAGGGAGTGTGTATACACAAGTCGTGAAGCGTATGTTTTTATGAAGCTACTCTCTTTATATAAGTCCCTAACTTTCACTGCTTCCAAACTACAATAGTTTACATATTTATAGTATAATTTTGTACCTGGAAAACTTTTTCACGACTCCAGCTCAATCTGAAAGCCATTAGAGGCCATATTTCTAGAATGTTCACGACCCTTCATTAGCGGAGGTGGAACTGCCATACGAATCTTGATAGTGCTCAATCGAAACAGACTTTGCAATGGAATTGTAACTAGAATTGTTTATATACGTATACAATGGTTACCTCTAATGATATGAAGTGACCGAGAATCAAAGAAGATATTCTATTTTTTATATTTACAAAGTCTTATTTTACTAACCCCAATTTAATAAGGTCAAAACAAATTTGGGCGCAGCTAGTAACCAACACTAATCACAGATTTTTTTGTTCTTAATCAGTCTAAAAGAAGAAAAGTTAATCACATGTATGTATAAATTTTTTTGATAATAATTGAAGTAATTGTTATATATTCATACTTTTAAGACTGAATGTTTATTTAACTAATAATATGATTGATAATACGAGAAATTATTTAAAAACCCCCGCAACTTGGAAATAAACAAACAAATGAAGGCATAGACATCATCAGCTTCAGCCAGATAGGGATAACAGAAACAAAAAGAGTCCGAATGGAAAACCTCTTTGGTGCATCACGAAGGTCGTGCTTCAAACTCCGTGTTCCGGGAACACTGACGTATCGTCAAGTCCACCACAAAAACCAGCGAAAAGAATCCTTAACCCCTTGTCTTAAGAGCAAAGACCAGAGCTAATCTGTCCGTATTTTGTTTAAACAAAACTCGTGAATTCAACACAGGATTTCGGTCTGTATTATTACAGATATAGGGTCGGGATTGCAGTGGGTGGTTTTATCGAAGAATCGCGCGCAGGGTGGCCGGCAAGCGATCGTCATAGGCGATAAGGCTCCGGCGCGATATTTCGCAAAAATGACACGACGCGATGCGCCTCTCACACTATCGCGATGGTTCGCCAACGCTGCACTCCGTGTGGCTAGGCTAAATACTGGCAACACTGAGATATGACACATCCTGTCACATGGACTTGAATGTAGATACTGTGAATCCTTGTGGCTTGTTTTGTAAATAAAAATATATTTTTATGGTTAGTAGATGGTTGTAGATTTGATTGAAGTGTGGTGAGTATACATAAATATTGAACGGTTAAATTTATAGTATTCCTATCGATAATAATAATTAATTTAATAATAAATTTTATAATTAGTATGAGTTTGTGATGCATAAGCTTTGTATTGGTGTAGTCTCATATGGTTTTGATTAAAATGTAAAATAAAATTATTCTTTCTTTAGGCATATTGTGAGTTCATTAGGTAATGTAGGAACATTTTAGTACACTACACAGATGTACTATGAAACCGTTATGAATTACTTGCAAACTTTGTAATTAATATTAGTTTATACGATTGAACATTATGCACATCACATCACACATTTAAATTCTAATAAAAGTGATACTTTGAAATTAAACAGACAAAAACATATATCCCGTTACTTTACTGTAATAAGAGACCCAAAATTTTCTAAAATAAAGCCTCGGCTACACGTTGAGGTGGGTCACAAAATCTAGTGAATGTAGACATTATAAATGGGCGAGTGTTGACATACTAACAGTGTAGTGTGGGCGCGCTTTATGATTTAGCTGTCGCCATTCACCACCCAACTGTAGACCCGACAAGACAATGCGATTGATGAATTTCTAACGTACCTATACCTAACTATATAATATAGGTACATAGAATGAAGTTTGCCTCAATTTCAATTACAATCCGTTCGTTCATTCATTCACTTGAATGAGTGTAATCAATAATAGCTCATTTGTAATAAAGTCCGTAATTCACGCCCAGTTAACAAGATTTTTTATTACATACATATAATTACGCATCTACGTCCCTAATAGGATAGGCAGAGACTATCAATCGCCACCTGGAACGATCCTGACAAATCTCCCTTGCTTTCACACCTATTAACCATTAATTCTCCAATTTGTACAATACAACAATTCAAATAGGTTTTTTTTTTAATTTTTTTTATTTAAAGAGCATAACATAAGACTTAAGTCGAAGTATCAAACTGAACTATTAAATAGTCATAGACGAGGCCAAATGGCGTCGAATAGTCCCATTTTCGCAGCCGTATCCGCTAGCCCATCACTAAATCATAAGACAGAGATGCTATCGCGACAGCAGATAGTTTGCCGATACAAAATACAACAATGTGTTGCCTATTGGTGTAATAGTTAGATGGGACTCATTAGAAGAGGAATAATTAACAATTATTATTGATAAATAGATAGTCTTTTTGTTTTTTATGATACGCATATGCGTATCAAATCAATCGGGAATTAAGAAGAAAATGAACATTGAAAATTCTTTATCATTTGTCTTAAGTATTAAGACTAGTATTAAGACCTAATTCTAAGTATTAGTTTGTGATATTTTTATAGTGAAATAAAGATATTATTATATCACTTCATAAAGGGCAGTGACTATTTATTGGCCATTCCTACGAAAATGTTTCCTCACAATGATATCCCGTACTTTACAAGTAAAGAAAAACATTTTCAAAGCTATTTTTGGTATACATATGTACATGTTTCGACTAAGTATTCTCCATCTTTCGTGCCACAATCTCAATCACACTTAAATATATTTATTACAAACATATACATTCACGACCATTAACCCTTGCGGGGTACTCAAAGGTTCGAGACCCTATTATATTATTTACAGCAAATAAGCCTAGTATAATAAGGCCTAGTGTTAAGCCATTCCTATCCAATTTCGGCGTTCCTCCTTGATAAGCATCAGTCTCGCTTTTTATTTATGGCCAAACCGATATTCGGCCGCTATATCTAGCCAGAGCATAAATATTGTAGTTTATCATGATCGCGACATGAGATTCGGTATCGGCTGACTTGTTTATTTGCTAAGCTGTGTAGCGCTTTGTTGCTAGACGTCGATGGAATGTTAGCAGCTGTCTAGAGCGTGAAAGAGGCGACTAAGGGACTATAGTCTATTCACGTTAAGTAAATAGTGACGTCATGTTATTCAGAGGTTCAACTGGCCAATGAGAGGTGAGTAAATGAGAAAACAAGTCATATTGACCAATAACAGACAACCCTTATAAAATCTCATTGGTTAAATCATGGGGACCTGATGACGTCACTATTTTCTTAAAGCGAATATACTTACTATAGGGTGTGATTATGCATTTAGGATTTTAGATAGATAATATTCGAGTATCTCTATTATATTACTTGACATACTAAAATAATGATGCCTGTTAATATAAATAAAAACATGTAATCTTGTACATTTAGGTCTGGTTGGTTGCAACTACGAATAACAGAATATAACTATTGGAGTTGTGTTCAGAACCTTGATTTGTATATTCCATAATATTTTATTCTAAACGTATGTATGAACTGCAGAGTATGCAAAATAGGAAATTATGACACGAGTTAGATAACCTAATTAAATAGATATCTACTACTATGCAGGATAACTTATGTATCATAAAACATTTAAATATACTTCAAAACAAACTCCTAACTCATTCCCAAAAAACCATCTGTTAGACAAACTAGTGAAGTGAAAAGCGCAATTCCACCGAACAGCCATTATCGATTTATCGATGCCATTTATCGATAGATTCCCGGAGCGATACTCGTCAACAAGCGTTTACAGCGGATATTGCTTATTTATCTAGTTCTCAAAATCAGTATCGGACCACCGGTCACCCTCATTTGTATAATAATTCAACATTTCAATGCGTAATTCAAAATGGCTGTTCACGGTTCACATTGACAGTTCTAATCTACTATGTGTAGAATTTAAATGTAAAAAATTTAAAAAATATGGTTATCAAAGGAATACGAGTATGTCTAGGTGTGTGTGTGAATCTAGGGATTATTCTGAAGTGATAATGACTCCAATGAATGCTAAATAATGCTGAGTGTAGTGTTAAATTATGCGTACCTATAAAATATTATGTCTTCTTGGTTCTGTCTGCCCCGAAATGAACAAAAAACAAAAACTTATTCAGTAATTAACAAGAATATTATTCTTAATGCGACTTACTTCATTATTAAATCACTATTAATATAAAGAACGGAAAATCTGTGAATAATATTAACCTTCAAAAATCGGGCATGTCAAATTGACTATAACATTTTTTAGTTATTTTGTACCATGGACTAGCAATCATCACTAATATCCAACATCATTAAAAAGGAGATACAAAAAAGTAATGCAAAATAATGTTACCAAGTATTGTGTACGAATAAAATCCTTGCATACGTTAAAATACTTCCTACCAGGTCTACTAATGCTCTGTGCAAAATATCACTTCAGTTACAAAATGAAGTTGTTCGTGGCATAGCAAGTGACATACTTTGTCAAATTAAAGGAAATTTTAACACTTTTGCTCAACCTCTACCAACTTCTCACTATCAGTAAACTATTGCACTACGATTGAACTAAACACTAGTAAACTTGCCCAAGAACATTCCATTCAAACCCCAGTACACACACTCCAGTAGTACATCTTGGGTCTAATTCGCCGGCGCTCTAATGACGCAAGATACCACTCGCTTCGATCCGACACGATTTATTGTCGTTATCGATTCCCGGTACTTTACATACATTTTAATATCCGAACCCGACCGCGTAATCGGTTAAGCCCATCCCTAGTAAAAGAGGTAAATCTAAAAAATTGCTCAGCTAGACTGGGATGTAAGAATGATACTAATTGCCTTATTTCTTTGGATATCAAGTTCAATTATAATGTATTGAGGGAGTTTTGGTTAATATCATCATATGTTATGTTAAATGTAACTAAGGATATGTCATGTCTCCAATATTATCATATCATAAAAGGATATAAAATATACAAAATTATAGGTAAGTCAATGCCAATGAAATGCGGCTGAAAAGAAAGATTAACATGCGTATTGATGATAAAGTAGATCTGTAATATAATGTGTAGTGTGATATGGTATTTCAAAATAATCATAGATTAGGCTTCTAGTGCCTGTAATTGAAAATATCAGACAGTATGTTTCATTATTTATGTCAGTGAACTAATAAAATATTTAACAAAAACTGTAGTACCTTATTACCATAAAACAACAACATTTTCCGTTATTCCACCATATAAAACACTTTGACTCATGATATACGTTAAAGGCCGTAATAAATAAAAAAATCCTACATCCAGCAACTTGTCAAAGTTTAAATTCCAAATTATTCTAATCAGTGTCGGGGCTAATCTGTGCCGCATGTCCCGGGGCGACTTTATTAAACTTTTTCGCGCAAACTTTTTTGCGAACCGTGTACACTGTGTAGATAAATGGGGGCGCGATAACTCAAAACCCCTAATACGTCTGGAGCGACTTTTAAAGTTCTTGTCACTTGGGGCCGTGTAGATCGCCTTTATAATGATGTTTTAAATATGGCGCCGTGATATATATTTATAAGCTTTACAGGTTACAAGTTTATTTGGTATATTTATATTTTTAGTCGGAATTTGTGTGTAGTAATAGAATTATTTGAAATATAAGGTATCATAATGTGAATAGAGATTTATTTTTTACTCATAACATAACATTTACGCACGTGTAAATATACATACATACCTATACATCACGCCTGATGCCCTGTAGAGGGGTAGGCAGAGATCACGTAACCCCATTTGTCACTTATACATCTTCTCATACACACTCGGTAAATGTAAAGGTAAACAATCAAACAATGATAATAATATCAAATGGGTCTATAACACACAATTTATGATCATCTAACACACCTTAACTTAAGGGTTCTAAGGACAACCGAGCTGGACGCCTTCTGAGATTACGACAACTAGCTGTGTGATATCATATTTGAATTTATTTGAAATGTAATTTAATTGTGCATTGTAACTTTTAAGTGTTGTGTATTACGTAATCCAATTATTGTCTATGAATTCTATTGTAAGTTGAATATGGTATGTAATTGATGTGGATATCTCAATATAGATATAATTTTTATAACCCCTACCTAAATCCCCTATACATCAAAAAATAAACGCATATCTTCTTATCTCCTGCCTTGATACACCATTTTACATGCTGCAAAGTTGAGTCTTTAAAAAGTTTATCAAGGAAAGTTGCGGCTCCCACCTCGCTAGATGGCAGTGGTGGAAAATGAAAAATCGACTCGAATTAATCTTGGCGCTCGCTTCCCAAATTGGAGCCTGTGAGGGGTGAATAGAGATTTAAAATACGTAAAAAAAAGTACTTGGATAAACCCGCCATAATAAAAAAGGGAGTGTGTGTCGTTTAACAACAGTAGTACAAGTCGTGAAGCGTATGTTATGTAAAAAGTACTTGGATTCTAGAATTTGTAAACGTTAATTACTTTTATAAACAATATAATAGTTCTACCACAGATAATATACTTAATACTTTCTACATATACATTCACGTATTTTAATCCCTTTTATATTTTTATTTGCAATTTTTTATTGGCAAAAGGAATATATGTGAGTGAAGTGGAAGGGTGGTTACCAAGGGGCCCAACCCTATATGACATATCACCGTCAGATAGACGCAATATTGAAAAAGGGTGACGTTCGAAGTACCTATAACCGCCGAGTGTGTATGAGGAGCTGTATGAGTGTTAATGAAGCGCAAGTAGAGTCTGGATCGGAACAGATGGGGACCCGAGATCTCTGCCTACCCCTCAACAGGGAATCAGGAGTGATATGTATGTATGTGTCTTTGGAACACCTTAGTCATTATAATAAATCTTGGTGACTAGATAATACAACCTTAAACGTATGGTTTCCGATATTGAACGAATGCAAACGAGCTTGTAATGTGAATTTCACCGAACCAGTGCTGATCTGGGACTCAAATATGGAGTGAATAGCTACGTTTCTTGTGTTATGAAAATATTGCTGAAATATTGTGCCTTTAAAATAATT
The DNA here is from genome assembly GCA_030578115.1 of Leucoptera coffeella. Classification (NCBI taxonomy): domain Eukaryota; kingdom Metazoa; phylum Arthropoda; class Insecta; order Lepidoptera; family Lyonetiidae; genus Leucoptera; species Leucoptera coffeella. The sequence continues at coordinate 88,835 of JAMBLF010000368.1, forward strand.
TGTATGCAAAATTTTAATGGGTTTTTTTGCTTTATATTAATTAGTATGCAAAAACAAATCATACTAAAATACAGAAATACAGAAATAGTTCTTAAACGTATTATTAATGTACTTATATTCAATAAAGATAATTAGTCTTTTTGAATAATAAAATATTGTTTTGTTATCATTGATGAGTAAAATCATCTTTCCCATATCAATTTTGTATAAACTGTGATTTCACCTAAATATGTCAAATGACTATAAAGTCTATAAAAACAGCTTCACTTATCACTAAACACTCTATCAACCCCAAAATCAAACAGTCGTGAAGCAAATTTAAACTCCTAGACACGTGTTCCCTCTCTAAACAGATGATCAACGGAAACACTCTCTTCTCAAAGTACAACATGTGACAGTGGACACGCGCACACTCTTCTTCACTTCCTGAAGAGGGTAAACAGCTTCCTGTATTGCTATCCTCCTCAAGGGTGACTAGCCCATCACCTGATGTTAGGTGATAGTATAACAAAATGTTTTTTTCTAATTATTTTTATGGAAATTGTATGTTTTATATACATGGAATACATACATACACAAACGCCTGATTCCCTGTAGAGGGGTAGGCAGAGATCACGGTTCACCATTTGTCCCGATTCTGACAGACTACTTTCGCTTCATTGGTACTCATACATCTTCTCATACACACTGGGCAGTTATAGGTACTCCTAACGAAATATATATGGAATACTGAGAAATATAGTTCCCAAAACATTGTAATATTATATTTTTCATGAAGCGGATGGATAAAAGGAGGGTTACGAAAGGAATCTATAAAGCAAAGTGGAAGGTAGAGTTGGACGGGGTAGGCCGCGTAGAACTTATACAGATCTAATTGGAGACTTTGTTTCAACGGTGTACGTAGTGTGAAGAACAAAAGAGCATGTATGAGAAGGTTAATAGGTGTGAGTGTAGCAAAAGAGATTTGTCTGAATCGTTCCAGGTGACGATAAATAGTCTCTGCCTATCCCGATACAGACGTAAAGGCGTGAATATATTTGTATATGTATGTATAATATTTCCTTCTTTACTTTAATTTTTTTGAATGTTAATTGATTTATAAATATCTGACGTGTAGGATAACAGGATTTCTCGAGTATCAAAGGATTTGTGATCTCTGTACATACTAGAGATAAGCCTGACTACCTTGAAAAGATTAATAGTCGTGAAACGTTTTTGTTTGTATTGATAGACAGTTTACAATCCGGTTCATTCCCATACCAACAATACATTTATTAGAACATAAACTAAAAGAAACATATTACCATCTCACCGATATCTTATTCCTAAGCTTGAATTTCTCACTAAAGCTATCATTTTGAGCATTATAAGTGTCAAAATACATCAAGTTTACAATATTAGGTGTCGAAATGGCCTTTATAGGTAATTACACAGGTAATATCGAATCGATTGGAAATCGATACTGTATCGATATTTACGGTCTATCGTATTGATGTTTATGTCTATTTATGTTTTTAGATACGAGTATCTTAGTTTACTTTATTTTCATATGAAACTAACATAAACTGTTACTTATTGTGATAGAATTTCAGTTCAAGACAAAGAAAATATTTTGATTTACGACTGTTAATCATTTCGGGATTGTTAGAGACTTGAGTGGCTACAGTTTTCACTGCGCAGGACCTAGGCCATTCAAAGCTCTCTATCACCGGATACAGAATACAATAGGTAATTAGCCTTAAGTATATTACATCTCTTTTTATTAGAAGATATTATTTCAGACTTATGTTAACGTTTCAAGGAAATTTCGAAGTGGAGTGAAAAATCAGAATGCTATAAAAATAACGAAAAGATCGATATCATAATAACGAATATCGAGATACAGATTAACCGATTCAAATTCCCAATAGGACGTTCTATTGCCTACCAATTTGTGAGTCAGAAACGCCATAAATAAACGTAGGAACCCCGTAAATCAAGATGCTGATCTTAAATTACGTCAATGAACGAAGATTCCGAATGATAAGGAGGAATATTCGGGCATCGGGTCGTGTTTTAAAATCGATTGTAATCGCCAACGAATGCTATTCGAAACATCGATTTTAAACTAGATTCCCTTTACGAAAGACAAGAATGCCATAGTTCGAATAATACAGAACAAAATGGCCCAACGATCTACTTAAGTAATAAATTGGAATAATATTTTCTGTATATTTATTGAGAGACCCTTAGGTATAGCAGAGAGTTTTGGTCCGTGTAAACCTACCAAGTAAATTTGGTACAAACAAAATATAGAAATATTGTCATTTGGCTAATGGCATTTATAATAACGTTGTCAAGTACGAAGGCCTTTCTAAATTCCTGGGCGTGATAGTAGTGCTAAATGTGGCTACCATTTCTGTTATCGGCGCTGATAAGACGGTTTTAATCGAGAAACGATTTTTACAACGCGATAAGTATTTGACATGCTATTACATGCATCGATAAGAATCGTCTGCGAGCACTCAACTTGACGCTTTTCAAGTGAAAATGCGAAAGAATAATTCATTCGATTCACCTCGCAGTGATCCGGAACTTATCGCGTCTGGACAAAAGACTTTTTCACGATTGCACAAATATAATAAACAAGGCGGGCATCGCGATGGCAATCGACCGCGGCGACAGGTGACGCCGAAAAATGGGTGCACACGTCGGAAAATATCCATTTTTTCCTCACAATCGCTGTCAGCCCATCGGAAAGGAGGCGTCGTAATGGGGGCGACGAAATGCGAAGTTCCAACGCCACTGCAGGCCCCGGGCAGATATTGCGGCGCGCACTCGCCAACTTTGCGAGGCCGCGAGGCTTACGGTGACGAGTGAGCGACGCCCTGGCAGGTGCCGCTGCCAGCCGCCGATATGTCACTCATGTGAGTTTTCTTCGCGCCCGCAAAGTTGAAACGAATTTTGGTCAATGTCGTTGGCGCTCATTGCTGCGCCGCTGCGAGGCCCCGATAAGCCTGTCAATTATCCCATTCGGGGCACATTCAAACGCGACGATGCCATCGGCCTAGCAATAAACGGGCGTCGCGTTTCCGCGATTTACCGAATCGCGCATTAATAATAAATACAGGTGATGCGTCGATAATGGACGCGTCTGCGGGATGGGAATTCATTTCCGCATCGCAATGCGCCGCCCGATAACAAAGAAGTGTCGACATATTTAGAACGCGCCGCAGCCGAGTGGCAGCCGACAGGCCTCACGCGCCAACGTGCCGCCGCGGTTTTAATTTGCGAATCCACCGGCCGCTCACACATCGGCCGCATTAAGCGAGTCGGAGTGTCCCCTGCCTGTCGGCGTCAACGACGTGCTTAGCTCCGAAAGTTTGTGTCGGAGCACTGTCGAGACGGAATCACAGTTGGAGTCACGAACGGCCTTTCACGTTGTAAATTTCAAAATGATTTTAGGAAAATATTGAAAAGTGTGAATAGATTCGCGCGCGGCGTCCATCGTCCGTCACTATCTCGGTTCCACACGAGCGCCTCGCGCCCGCCGCCCGCCTCCTCGATACACCTATTCGATTAAAATAAGAATGGCGGGAGAGGGCGTTGTGGCGCTGCATTGCCCCGCATGCAGATAGCGCGCTCCTCTTTTTGCCCCGCAATAGGCTAACCCGCAAATGGAGAATTGAAACTAATCCGTGGGCGTCCGGCCGCCCAGAGGCCAATAGTCACGGGTCGGCGGCTGCGGCGCTCGTTGCTCGTTTTGCGTCGGCCGCCCGCCCTCGCCGCCACGCGGAGAGAGGGCCAGCGACAGAGCGATAAAAAGCGCCGAGCAAATTGGGCGTCATGTCTCGAACAGCGCCGTCGCCGATAGCGCACAATGAATGTCCGATGCATTGTGCGATGCCAATCCCCGATTGTTCCTGAGCGCTCCGAAGAGGCGATGCTCGCCCAGTGCGATGGTTTGCGTTTCGCTCTTTGGTTATTTTTTCGTACGCTATCGGAGCCCGGGTGCCAAAGTTAACTCTCAAACAACGTCGACGGAGTCCCCGAATACAAGTTGGGCATTATTTATGCGTGGTCGGCGGGGCTGCATCCTTAATAGGTGTGTATCTGGGCAGCGCTATCGGGGGTGGTCCTCGGGGGCGCGATATGAATCACCGGGAGTAATGGCTGCAGTATCACGTAGTGCACTTTGTCAGGCGCCGCCGCGTTTCAGCTACAGCAGATAATGCAGTCGCCGATTGCGCGATGATCGATGGCGGATGCGGCGCCCACCTTAATGTTCATTTGTGCGCTCCTTCCCGCCCAACCCCTCGACGGATTCAATCCTACGCCAGCGATTGAATTGCAAATGCTAATGACTACATTTTCATCTAAAACAAAGTATTCAAAATTATGATCGTGGCGGTTTGTAAGAAGTTTTTGGAAGATCCTTATCAAGTTGAAGTTAAATTTAATCAGATTGGATCGTGCTAACTTGGGATCTAACCTAGTTCTAGGTGGAGCCAAATGCTAGAATGTTCCCACGCACGAGGGCACCTTGATGAGCGATGCGATTGCGCTGCAAAGGTTAGGGTGGCTCATAGCAGTCGCCACGGCCCAAATGCTAGGGTGTGTGGGCTGCACCTTGGTGTAGTTGCAGTACACTGGTAAATGTCATCATAAGAGTCTTTGCACTTACCTACTTAATATCTTATCAAGGTCTTGGGTTTGGTGCAATGTTAACATGAGCTTAAGTAGGCGTAGTCTTAAAAAATAAAGGATTATAATAACGATAGATAAACACTTAAAATATAATTCAAGACACCTAGTTACGAGTAGGTATGCTACTTCAAATTAAAAATAGATTTGTTTCAACAGATACTCAGCGCACATAATGATATCTATGATAGCTATATTTATATCAAAGTGTAACAACTATCCCTTGTTTAGAAAGCTAGAGACACAATATAAGCACAGAACTGTTGCTGATTCAGATCTGCCGAGTAAATTGTATCAAGATCGTGAGATAGCGCAAAACACCAAGTTGCTCTGTTGAACGATCTAATCTGTCAAGATTGTTTCTTCTGATCTCTTTCTGAGAAACATTCTTTACGGAGCGTTTACTAAAATAGCGCAGAAATATGTACAAGTAAAATAATATACGAATTCAAAATTATTTAATGTATGATCTAGTAATTTACAGTCCCATACAAGCTTAAACGAAGTTTGTTAAAGTCTTAACATTTAGTAAAATATCGCAATCGATTTCTCTTACAATTTACTACAGAACGATATTCTAAAAACAAACCTTTTTTGTTTTTTCAATAAAATTATTAATTTAATCACTCATTGAACGACATAAAAAAAACAATTCATTCATTTCCACTCAAAAAACAGGTCATTCATTCCCATTCACTCACGAATTCTACCACTCAGATTAGAACCCATACCTTATAGCCCTTAACTCCTCTAACACACACAATTACAACCAAATAATCTGAAACCCCTCAAGCCTTTTAAAAAGCCTCATGCCAGTCAAGTGAGCAGAGGCGAATGGCCAATCTCCCATCTCGGCCACTCACCAAGGGGCTAAGTCAATCGTCAACCACTTTGATAATCCACTGACGCTGCACAGCTCATGGCTTCAGATTTGTGATAGGACTTACCTGGAACAGAGAAATGTGTGTTAGAATACTTGGTTTAAAAATACATAGGTACAATATAAGAAATTTGACAGTCAGATAGACGCCATATTGAAAAAGGTGACGTAAGAAATACCTATAACCGCGGACGTGTATGGGAAGGTGTATGTGTGTCAATGAAGCGTAAGTAAGGATCGGGACGGATGGGGATCCCTGATCTTTGTCTAGCCCTCTACAGGTAATCAGGCGTGGTTGTATATATGTACATAGGTATAAGTTTGTAATTACTAATGACCGATGGGTTTTTGTATATAAAAATGGAATTCATAGGTCAGGTTATTACTAAGTGCGGAAAAATTAAAGATTACGGAGGCTTGTTCACATTCACATACATACGTACGTAATGTTCACTTCCTAAAGACACAGGCGATGACTACTGATCGCTACCTTTAACGACCAATGTTTTAGATGAAACTTGTAGTTAATATATATTCGTAGAAAATATACAATAAAAATATAATGTAGGATGGTAGCGCGTATTCCCTACAAAATATATGCTAAAACCCTCATTCTCTAAGTCACATCCTACGACATGCTGGAAACAAAAACATTATGCATACATGGAAAATCTCTAAAGCCCCTGTAGTGTATGCCCATATTAAAGTACTTCCACCAAATATTAAAAATTTCCAGCACATGAAAGGACCGTGTTACCAATTACATATACAATAGCCATTCTATGTTCCTTCATCACGATATCCCTCATAGCTTCATCTAACAACAACGCTACAACTACCTAATCCTTGAACAAACACAACCCTGCAACAAAACAACAGAACACAAAAGAAACAGCAGACTATTGCGGTGGAAAAGTCCAACAAATAGTCAATTAAGTCCCACTTGATGCTGGGCAGCCGTAGAGACAACACCAATAGCGAAAGGTAATAGTTGTATCAAGAACAAAACACTGCGGCGATAATCTGCTCGTGTCCGACTGGGAACGGTTGGTTCAAGGCATAAGCGGAGCGTTGATAGATAGATATATTATTGGTAGGCTAGTTCAAATTATATATATATCTCATTAGTTATACACTTGTTACGTGCTGGGCAATGGTTAAAAATACTCTCCAATATTTCATTTACAATAGTTATTTCTTTCGACTTGTTGAGAAAAGGTTACGTTGAATTAAAAATCTAGATAGCATTCTTGACTTTTTTATGTTTTATTGGTGTTTAAAAGTAATCTAATACTTGTTACATATATACTTACATAGAACTGTGCATATCTTATACATACATAATATGTTTCACTTTAAACTATCATTTTTTCAATCCTAACCTAGATATTTCATTACATATAAGTTTGAAACAATATGATAAAGAATGATTTAATATAAATATTATGAATGAGGAAAGATTACTGAACTTATTCCCCGCTACCGCTTAAGCCTTACACCATCTCCTGTTAGTTGTAAGAGGCATCTCAGGAAATAGAGCAGTCGGGGTTGGTGATAAATCAACACAGCGAGCGATAAACACTCTTTTGAAAGTCCCATTCATTGCTTACTAATGTACTAGGCTTCATGATAAACATTCTAGCTTAGAGCTAAATATAGGTCTCAATAAAATACGAATATAAGTTTAGCGATAAATTGTTAAATAAAGTAACTTAACTTTAAAACTTTCCTACATATCTTGATGTGTGTGCATCTGGATTGAGGGCCCATTTTTAAATATTGGACAATCGAAATGAAACTCACAGGGCATTTAGTAAAGAATTAGTAAAAACTATAGCATCTATTCTTAAATTTCTTAAACTTGAAACAAAAAAGTTATGGTCAAAAAACTGTGGCCCTCAATCTAGATGCCAGCATTTTCTAGATCTCGGAAAGTACGAATCCTGGGATAATGCTGTTTATTCGAGGATTTAGTAAAGAATTTCTTAAATAAATTAAGAAAATCTCAAATCTCAAAAATGCGTTAAATATAGGTTTAGGGCGATTTTGCTATGGCCCTCAGTTCAGAGCTCGCTGACTTTTGGAATCATCAAAACATGAACATTTCTATACAAAAAGACTAATGTAACTTATATTATCTTGAAGCTCCATGGCTCAATGAATTAGTAATGAAGAAATAATGATACAAAAGCGAATAGTTTAAGAGAAAATGAAATTTGAATTTTCATCTGACGTACAAACTGAGAGCCCTAAACTTTCGACGATATTGACTAAACTAAGCCATCTACACTAGCGTACATAAGGATGACTAATTTTACTAATTTTTTACTAAATCCGTGCAATATTTACATGCCTCTAAATATCACACTATAAGAGGAAAATGATTTTGATTATTTATATAGAAGAAAATTCTGTAGGGTGACTATGTTATGTGTAAATATAAAAAAGTATTCGACGTCCCGAACCAAATACAAAGATACATATGAACCAAAGTAGCTAGGATTGGAGGTTAAATTGCCTACGCAAAGTCATCAAACACTTATTTATGGTGGAGATAGTGATCAGTCCGTTTGAAAGTAGAATCAGTGTGTCAATCGTCTATTTATTCATGTATCCTTTGAAAGTCAATGTGAAAACTTGAAATATTGTGTTCTGTAATATGTCAATTACAACCCTAAGATTTATGTATGCTAAGAATTGACCTATGAAATATTATCGTGTCTTTGAGGGTATGTACGAGGTATATGACGAATATGTTACGGCTTTATTTGTTGGGTAAAAATAAATAGAAATGTTATTAATGAAATATAAACATAGATTATTAAAATGTATTTAACACTTTGATCTTAGACAAAAGGCCGAGAAGCGATAAAATGTATTTTAATTTTAATATATTTGAATAGTCCGTGCTTGACTTGCTGTTTTTATATAATTTTGACATCTGTCAGCTTGATTAGATGAGTGATGTTACATAATTTATTAATCGCCAATAATCTCCAGTTATTTATTGTACCATTGAATTTTTCGTACACCATATGGAACATTAGTGACAGATTGCTAGCCCACCGCCCAATAAATTAATAATAATAATATTTAAGACAATATTACACCAATTGAACTAGCTCCTTGGTAAGTTCATTTAAGACTTGTGTTAAGGGTACTAGTGAACGTGGATTTAAGAAATATATAATATACTTATTATATATAGATAAATACATATATAGCATATAATATAATCAACAACCAGACTGGAAAGCAGAAGAAAAGCGTAGTTCTCAACTCTGCCTCCACCGGGAATCGAACCCAGGACCTCACGATTGGCGTTCAGGTGGTTAACAAATCGCGCCACGAAGGTCGTCAAATAAATTGCATTTATACCCAGCCCCTCAGTCAACATGCCAGGGATAACGGCTGCAGTCTAGCATTCTTTTTTCGTCCCTGCTAGAATGGGATATTTAGGCGTAATAAACCCCCAATTATCCATCTGTGCTACAATATACTACAAGAACACGTCAAATACTTGCATATACATATTTTATTTACACATAACATTGTCACCCTACAGAATTTTCTCCTATATAAATAATCAAAATCATTTTCCTCTTATAGTGTGATATTTAGAGGCATGTAAATATTGCACGGATTTAGTAAAAAATTAGTAAAATTAGTCATCCTTATGTACGCTAGTGTAGATGGCTTAGTTTAGTCAATATCGTCGAAAGTTTAGGGCTCTCAGTTTGTACGTCAGATGAAAATTCAAATTTCATTTTCTCTTAAACTATTCGCTTTTGTATCGTTATTTCTTCATTACTAATTCATTGAGCCATGGAGCTTCAAGATAATATAAGTTACATTAGTCTTTTTGTATAGAAATGTTCATTTTTTGATGATTCCAAAAGTCAGCGAGCTCTGAACTGAGGGCCATAGCAAAATCGCCCTAAACCTATATTTAACGCATTTTTGAGATTTGAGATTTTCTTAATTTATTTAAGAAATTCTTTACTAAATCCTCGAATAAACAGCATTATCCCAGGATTCGTACTTTCCGAGATCTAGAAAATGCTGGCATCTGGATTGAGGGCCACAGTTTAAGAATAGATGCTATAGTTTTTACTAATTCTTTACTAAATCCCTGTGAGTTTCATTTTGATTGTCCAATATTTGAAAAATGGGCCCTCAATCCAGATGCACACTCTTGATGTTACATAAACATACGAACAAGCAACGAATAAAGTCGTGTTGACATGTCGGTAGTTATTAGATCACCGAAGTTAAGTAACGGTCTGTATCTAACCTCATCCGGATAAAAGTGTAGAATTTAAATTCGTTAAGAAAAAACAGTAAGAAATCCTACCTAGTTACGAAGGTAGTACCTCAAGTTTCTAATTACCCCAAAAGGGTTAGTTCAGTATATTAATATGGTAAACAGTTTTATTAAAATGCTAAAATCCCGTACTTTTTCAAGACTTAACACGTAGGTATTTGCATATGTTCCTCGGAAATATGTAGGTCACAGGGTGACCGCGCTGTCACCTGTCATTTCTGACAGCTGCGGACTGTATCTTGACAGTTGACTTTTCAATTTCCTCTGCTCTGCGTCAGCATGTAGTTGACGCGCATATTTTATTTTAGCTGAGCCGAAGCAAAGAAATGTGATTTTCAGTCCACTACATACGTTAATATTTCCGGATATTTAGAATATCCTATATATAGATAAAATAAATGTATGTATATTGGATATCATGGATATAACGACCAAAAATACCTAAGGAACCTCCAAATATTTAACATATTTAAAAAATAATACGATATATTCGAAATTGGTGGTTATAAACTCCTAACATCGCTTTTACATCTAATTAGTCTCTACATACACATAGCTTAACTAACAACAGCAGATAAGGGGTGTTGCGAAAAACATTAACAAACAGAAGGGGTTGTTAATACAAAACGCGAACGGAATAAGGAACAACAGAGTATCGGCGTTGATACAATAATAAGACAATAATAATATATTGAGGCGTAATCCCGGGAGGGTGTTCATTTCCGGGAACAGATGTCGAGTTATTTGTTCTAAGCTTGTTTAACTGTAAGCGCGCGTTTACACTTGTGAAGCGGAGCGTGGTTTAGGTTAATGTCAATGGAAATGTCATAGGAGGCGATTAAGGGACTAGAAGTTAATAGAATCTATTAGGCGATGGGCTAGCAACCTATCATTCATATTCCATTATGACATCGCAACCCCAATATTCATGCCAAAAAGTGACTAGGAAGTTCTGTCCACCCCGAAAGAGATTAAAGGAGGTGAATGATGTATATGTAGGATATAACAGCGATAGGGTAGTTATATAAAGGAGACTGAGGAGATTATATTGATATCCAATTCAAAGAAGTATGGAAGTGAATATAGAATAAAAATAATATATGGTATAAATAGATAATTGACATGAAAATTTTATCCACAAATTACAAACATTCAGACACTAATCCACCATAGTAACACTTTAAACTACAAAAAATATCCAAAAATTCATTTGGGAATAAAACCCAATTCCTATGATTTTTAACCTTTTATCTTACTATCTAAACCACTATTACACATACTAAGTAGCCCATCATAACAAGTATCGATATTAAAAACCGTTACAAGTATCGATATCAAAAACTCGCATGTAAACACACCCTTACACCCAGTTCCGTATCATTCGGATTCGCTTCACTAACTTAACGTTTTCTTATTGTGTTATTGAATAACAAAATACTATTAGGCGGGACTCATCTTTGACGCTTTGATTAAAGTTTTCAATGTGCTAAGGGAAATTGCTTGCTGCTGTAAACGGATTCTATTAGGGAGATTATTTGTGCGGGTTTGTTTCACAGGGACTTAATCTTGTGTTTTGTTGAATGTGTTTTATGTACGCGTGTTTTTCATTACTTTAAATACGTATTTTACAGATTTTGAGTATTAGCTATTCAAAAGGAAAGGATATGTAGAATTCAGAATATGAAGTTAAGGAATATACGGTTTTGGAACTAACACAATAAGGAGGGAACACTTAAGTAGTATTACTTTAAAAGACGTATGCCATTATTCTTAACGATAATTCAAACTAAATACTTAGCGAGAAACATGGAGTTTTTATATGTTAACACACGTGTTAACGTTGTAAAACTATTAGACATAATATTCGTATCAAAACAATGTTTACAGTTCTAATTACAGCCTTAGAACAAACATGAAATATATAAGTAAAGGGATATCATTCATCTCCTTAATAAAAAACAAATCAATCAATAAACAGATTTAGTGTCGCTCTACCTTTCAAAGAGGACACACAGCTGATTACCTTACCAAAACCCCTTATTCGGAGCATTCCCGTAAGTGTGAGAGTTGCATGAATGACCAGTGCATGAACGTGTACAGATTGGCAAATGAGAGATCGGCAATCATTAACGGACTTGGCTCTGTGTCTACCTCCCATCTTGATAAGAAACTTGGAGTTGAGTTGAATTGTAATTAACGTGAATATTTGGTAAGGTATACAAATTACATATAGAAAAGAAAGTCTTGTAGAAATATATTGGTAAATATTTATTTTCCAATATAGAGATACAAATGTTGTGTAGAATTAATTAGAAATAATTGTTTTATAAAAAGTGTATTTGTTAAGTTTATTGTCAATACATGTAGTTAAATACTTATTTTAATTTTCATTGTAGGTTTTGTAGATTTAGCCCAGCATGTCGCAGAAAATTACTAACAATGAAGGGGTATATTGAATTTAGAGGACGATAGGTTAGTAATCTGTCACATATATGTATTTAATAGAAATGCATTCACAACATCGATAGTACATTGATACACATACACAACACTGACAGTGAGAAGCGGCGTCATTTGGGGGAGGCCTATGTCCAACAGTGGATTCAGACAGGCTAATGATGATGATATAAATAAAACGAGAGTGGTTTGCAAGTATCTGGGAATGTTAGTGATTTTGCTTACTGTAAGGCTAGAGCTTGATCTGTGTATGTATGTTTACAAAATCCCAATCCATATATGCTATTATTTATACCTATGTGTACCACAGATATACATAGGAACAAATATGCAATATTATTTTGTATTTCTATTTAATGATGTCGTGCAGGTGTACGGTAAACTTGATTAAAACCTTACCAAAATATGTAGGCATATATTTTATCAATATATAATAATATATTTTAATATTGATTTTGAGACGACAACACGTAACCGGAAAACTCGATTTTATGGAGAATTTCTTTGCAGTATTATCATTGTCATTATATAGCTTTTCCTTTTTATGTAGCTTTGTCTATGGTTGGGTAGGGAAAATCCTGCCAAATTCACGTACCAACGAGCGAAGTCTACTTTTCATATCTATATAAAATCATTTCATGTCATAGGAGTACCTATAACCGCCGAGAGTGTATGAGAAGATGTATGAGAAGATGTATGAGTGTCAATGAAGCGAAAGTGTTCTGTCTGGATCTGGACAAATGGGGAGCCCTGATCTCTGCCTACCCCTCTACAGGGAACCAGGCGTGATGTGTATGTATGTATGTATTCATACTCGTATGTACACAAAATCTGTATCGATACATGATATCATCGATACCCGAATATGAATATTGTTTTATATGGCACCACGAGCTGTTTCTAAGGGAGACTGAACAGACCTCTACTATACCCATTCGCCAAGACACGGAGTCGTCCTCCCAAGATTTTAATACTCGATACCCAATGCACGGAAATGTCCTATCCGATACCCTGGAGGGTGTATGGCGTGGAGGTGGCTGTTTATTCTTGTATTTTAGCCTGATATTTAGGATTGTTTAGGGTTATAAGGAACTAATTTGGATACATTCCTAGATATATTCACTTGATCTATGATTGTTGAAGAAAGATCCTGACAAATCTCTCTTGCTTCACTTACACAAATTAACTCATTATGCTCTTCTGTTCGTCACGCAACGTACATCCGCCTTGAGAAGAATATAATTTGGATTAGTAGTTCATTAATGATTTTATAGTTGTATAAAAGTAATTTGAAATAAATATATCATATTTAACGTTGGTAAATAAATATAAATGTAAAACGGTGAAGTTTGAATAGTCTATCACCTCATATGAATTGGCATATGTGCTGTTTTACTAAAATTGAATATAAAGGATAAGACGAATTAAACCATCAATTTTTATTGGCGTTGTCACCGAATCGACATTAGTTAAAGAAGAAAGACAACTTGACATGACTCGTTTATCACGTTCCAGACCAGCCTAATAAATAAATAAATTACCATATTAATATAAACAAATAAATGATGTAACTACTATATCTATATACAAATCAAATTGGAGACATTCTTCTTAAGGCGGGTGTACGTAGATATATAGAAGAGATTGTATGCAAAGATCAATAGGGAGTGAGTGAAGCAAGAGAGATTTGTCAGGATCAAGATGACGATTGATAGTCTCTACCTATCCTATTAGGGAAGTAGAGGCGTCAATATATGTAAGTATATCAAGTTCAAACTTCAATTTCTATTTACTAAGATGCCACATCCAATATCTTAGTAGCTCGGGCCAAGAAGTGCTTGTACATAAGCCGTCACTCTGCCAATATCCGGAGGTAGAATTGAAATATCTGACCTCTGCCCACCCTAGATTTGCATCTCGACCGCCCCCTGCCGACGAAATGGCCGAATCTATTTTTATAAACCTATTTTGAAGGGTTGGTTTGTTATCACAAAACACTTCACATATTTTGCATATTAGAAGTTTTTAAACATTGACGATTTAGATTACTTATTATATGACTATATTTATGTTTCCTATACATACATAGTCTTTATATTATTATTGGTCACATCTACTAAAAACCTATTTATTAAATCAAGAAAGTATATAGAATACATAAATTGTAATATCGGCGACAATTGCTGACTTACCAGTCGTTCAACAATTTTAATCACAAAATTTAATCAATTTTAGTCGGGTTAATAATAAAGGTAACTAAAAACTTACGCGATAAGTCCCGTTAGTTATTAATCATGAGTATAAATCGCGTATCTCTTAAAACTATAATTTCAATCACTCCTAAAATCCTCAGTTCAATCTTACAACATGCTGTGAAGAAAGACAGTTATGTAAAGTTTAACTATTCCCATGAAAACTAAGTTCAATTGAACTTCCCAATCATTCCATCCCACCAACCGAGACAAAACAGTTACGACGAAAAACTACATACAGCCTTGTTGAACCCAAATATGTGTGTACGTAATTAGCAATTCCGCTGAGTAGTTGTCATGCCGCCGCCGCACCGATAAAGAATTCGCTAAGCTGATAGCCTTACTAACGACGACTAGACTGGACTCAGACAGTACGTGGAGGATATGACGTCAGCGTGACCTCGTCTCGACTGCATTTCCATTTTCACCAGTCAAGCGGCAGTTGGAATTTTGTTTAGGTATTTCGTAAAGAGGTTATAAAGGTTTTTGATGTTGGACAAGGGGAGTAAAGGATAAAGGGTTTTGTTAGGTATTTTATCAATAAGGTAAGGCCATTGTGATTGGTTTTCTTTAGATTACCGAAGTTGTGGAAGTAATAGTGTAAAACCATTGATTTATCAAAGAACACGATGTTCACTGATTATTTAGTAAACCATGGGCTTCAAATGGTGAAATTTGTCACTTTTGTTATTCCATTACCAACTTCACACTATTACAGTTCTGATTGTAAAATATTTAGCAAAAACCATTAGTGGACTTGGGCCCCAGGCCTTTATATTGACGATCTTGTTAAGTCTCTTACTAGTTCAAACTGTTATTCATGTAGCGTATGTAACAAGTTAGAATCAACAAGAATCAATTTACTACAAACCCGCGCCCGCGCCTCCGTTAAACCAACAAATCTTCTCAAGCATAAGGCAATAACTTCACACCAATAGCAACGATTCATTATAGAGCCACAGTCCTATTGTGTAAAATACAGTCGAGAGCAAACAAGTAACAACATCGAGATTAGGCGCATCGCAATTTGTACGAGTGTCCGCGCCTCGGATTTATTGGCCACGCGAAAGGGACTGAGGGTCACGCTGTAGGCGAAGGAATAGCAAGCGATTGAGATGTGTATGTATTGGTGCTGGTGGGTTGGCGGAACATTGTGAGAGTGTGTGGTAAAAAGTGCAATAAGATTTGGTTAGTTCGGTTTTTTTGTGGTAAAAAATTATATTAGTATAGAATAAATAAATAACGATAGAACAATAAATGCTTTCAGTTATCAATTCTGAAATGAATGCTTTCTGTTAATTTATATATTAATAATTCAAATTGTATACAACCTGATTAGTTAAGCTAATGTTAATTCAACCTGCAACGTAAAAATCTCCCGTCAAAACCTTCATGCATGCACATATTTTTACTATATTTAAGCCCAATATTTTATTAATTCACCTATCTGCACAAAAGATCCCCTCATTGCACCATCCAAACCAAAAATTCATATGATAAAGCCATTAACACGTTAGCGGCCATAAATATGGAAATGCGTGAGGTATAACGAAGCGAGAAGGGCTCGCGTGCACTGCGCAGATCTCGGCGACGATTGCCCCGCGAGTGCGCATCTCGTGACAATATAATTGTCGGGGAACATTCCTCTCTCCCACAGCCTTATTTCATTGGCTAATAGCGAGATAATCTCCTTTTTCTGGCACGTCTCATTTACATTTCTTACTTGTGGACTTAGGGGCACCTTATCGCACGATTATTTCGCCCGGCGAGGTTTATTCCCGTATATCGTGCCAAAACAAAACGTGTAAGAACTGAGATTTTAAGACTGTGATTGAGGGGCTGAGCTAAGGAAGGGTGAGTGAGATTTAGATATACGAGAACTGGTATGACTAAGTCAATTTTGTGTGTTGAATTAATTTTGTTTATATTTGAATAGGCCATAGTTTGGTTGATATTGGAATATGACATGCCAACCAGTCATCCATTCTTTTAAGTTGCATATGGCTTTATATGTAGTTAATTAATTATGTTAATTTATCATTGCCATTATATATGTACACAAATACACTTTATAATTAGAAAACTCGAAAGGTTGAGTGACTATCACCTGTTGAGACTTGCTATGACGATGTATCTATACGCGCTATTTTTAATCCTAGTTACTACATCCCTATAACAACCACACATTCGCAGAAAATATTATTTATTTCATACATAAATTTACCTGTACAGAAATTAAGCCTTGGCTCTAAGCCCCGTAGTGCACTGACGATAATGATATTGCGCTTCGATCGTGTCGCGATTGCCGTGGCGATACGGCGACGTGTATATTCAGAGGCGTGAGGCGAGCCTTAGCGTACCTGCACACAGCCGACAATCGGCGACCGACTTTTTGTAAAACGAATTTTACTCCGAGTCTAATTTGATAAATAATTCAATACACACAGGATCTTTATAACATTGTTAATAACATATAATTAGATTTATAGACGAATTACTTTGTTATATGAGAAGGTTTATGAGTGTCAATGAAGCGAAAGTGATTTGTCAGGATTGGGACAAATGGGGATGCGTGATCTATGCCTACCCCTCTATAGTATTGTTATACTAGTAATTAATCATCTTTCTTAGATTCCTAATGAATAAGCGTTCTGATACATTATTTATACATATTGCAATCAGTACTTAAGCTCCACCTAGAAAAAGTCGGTCGCCGATTCTCGGGCGTGGGCAGGCAGGCTTAGCACCACCAATTTAATTGGCGATATGAATGGTCGATGGTTCCCAGCCCATGGCTCTTGCCGAGAGAAATGGAATCGCGTGGGATTGCCTCCTGTTATCGAGAGGCTTGTATGGGAAGGAATAGAGATGTAAGCACAAGGAATAGTGGAAATGTGCTTTGTTAGTCTCTAATTAAGTGGGTATTGGTACTTTTGTAAAGCCAAATTTGTTTGCCTATATTTCATTCCCAATTTAATATTGTTAATTTGTTGAGTAATCTATTGATGGGTTTGTTGACATTTCTCGTATATTACGTTATTGAATAGCTGGTGATATTTCATGCCGGATGTAAACTATTTATTTTTATAGGTACATCAGTTCACTAACTCAACATAAGCGCAACGTGATCGTGTATGTATTTCATTTTCCGAAGTTTCAGGACAATGGAACTTACCTAATTACGTTAATACTTTAATTAACCTAAACTTACTTAATTAACTATTAATTGTTTTATTCCCTTGGTCCTGCCTGTCCTAAACGTCCTAAGAAACGTCTTGGGTATCCTGCCTACACGAATTGGTCCATAGTTCTAGTCAGAACCTATTCACGAATGTACGAAACAATACGTGTCACATTGAGTAATAAATTTATTAAATGGGACATGTTAATTCACTTCTGCTTTAAATACATCTACATCCTCAATAGCTTACCTCCTAGTACCTATGTTGTCTTTAGGCAACCTATTCATTCTTTACCTTCCAGTTGTTCTGTTATCAGCAACCGCTTCCTTATCAGCCGTTATCGCTTCCCCATTAGCCGTGCACCGCGTAATCGTCGTGGCGATTATTCAACAATGCAATGCATGGTGCATGTTTGCTCAAATTGTGATCGAACACTGATAAGAGCTAGTGATAAGAGGTTTCTATAGAAAGTTGGTGCTGTAGCTTGTAGCGTTTTGTAAGGACAATATATTGTATAATGAAGTACTTAGATACATTTTATGCACGTGTAGCTAGTCTAGGATGTTAAAGAATGCAAAATAAGCTATTCTTCTCGGCATGATATGGCGTAAGGGACAAAGGGTGAATGGTATCTGTTGGGCAATGGGCTAGCAACCTGACACCAATGATCCATATAGTATCATAACCCTAATATTCATGCTAAAAGTGACGTTGGAGACGTTCTGTCCACCTCGAAAGGAATAAGAGGTCGTAAATGTATATGTATAGGAGGTTGGGTCTGAGGCTTGTAACGATTTTATAAGGACGATGTATTGTTTAATGAAGAACTTAGATACATATTATACACGTGTGTAATATATGATAAACAGAAGGTTCCGTAAAACTATTTTAATACGTTTATTTGTAGTAGGAAGCAAGATATATGAGATTTTTTCATAGTATATTTTAGTAAGTTCTAAAATGATTTACCTATGCCATTGTACATTGTACGTACAATCCTCTTTTGATGGAATTTACTCTAAGGCTCTACATTTTTCTGACTTTTACGCCCTATTAAAATATATCGCCAAGTGTTTATGAGGAGGTGCATAAATGTCAATTAAGTGAAAGTAGTCATCAGTTTTAGACAGATAGGAATCCGTAATTTGTGCTTACATGTACAGGGAAACGGGCGTAATGTATATAAACAAGAATTTATGTAAATATATCTCTATGACTAAAATACGTAACCTTTTTCTGAACTAAAAACCACCTGCCTTTCTTTACATTTTACCTATATTACCTTAAAACCGTCGTCGTGTTATATTATACTCGAAAATGTAGAAGTGCCTTATTCTGCAAACCGTCGCAGTCGAAGTTAAACTTTATCGCCGGCGTATCGCTCAGTACTATCGGGCCCACATAGCGCTTATCATGGCTGGTTCTTGCAAAAATATATCGCCAGTACGTGAGCCCGGATACTGGGTCAGCTGGTAAAAAACGCTTTGTGTTCACCTGTACCTACATGTACTGGTGGGCAGATAAGTGCAAGTTATTGTTGTTTGTCTTTTTGAATTTAAATTGAATAGTGTAACTAGGGTGTAATTTAATGTGTTTTTTTGCTGTTTTGAAATGTTACAAGTCGAGGCATGTTAGAAGCGACTAAGGTACTAGGGGTTAAAGGAATTCATTGGATATGTTCTAAGAGGCACGTAGGTAACTAATATTGTGTATCAATACCATTCTAAACGTATTATATATCATTTTTTTACCATATCAAAAGGATATAAGACAACGTGATTATGTTTATATACATATATGTATAAAATAGTCAAATATGCACCATATTCAAAACGGAATGACGTTAGAAGTACATATAACCGCCGAGTGTATGAGAAGGTGTAAGCATGAGAGTGTCAATAAAGCGAAAGTGATTTATCAGGATCGGGACAGATGGGGATCCGTGATCTCTGCCTACCCCTCTAAAAGAATCGGGCATGATATGTATATATTTTCATCACGCTCCCAAATCCTTATTTAGGCAGCCTAGTAACCACGTAACTTGGGCATTCACGACATCGATCACCAAGCAGATAGGCAGCGGCGTATCTGCAGATCTCTCGGAGGTTCAAGGCTCATTTATTTCGGGGGAGCCTATCTGTGCATCGAGCGGTGCTGATAGGCGACCGGCGCTGCCATCTGATAAGCGCCATAGAGGCACGATTGCTGTAGTGTTCGGAAATGGTTGGGTTTTGGAGAGTTAGGTATTGATAATTTCTTTATTTAGGCCAGAAATGTTTTATGTTAATACAATAATAATACTGTGATTATCTATTATTATTACAAGTGACTTTAGATATTATGACACTAGGGCTGTGTACATGTTAAGAAGAGAAATGTTTAAAGAACATATTATGTTTTAAAATGAAATAAATTTGTAATTGATTGGTATAAAATTAAAATCAACAAAATAGTAATTAAATATGAAATGTTATTTGTAGTAATATTAACGCCATCAAAATACATAAATACTCATTTCCTCTTTAACAAAAACACATTCACGACCATTTAACCTTGCATCGTAGTCAGAACTTCGCATGTTTAACTCCGCTAACTATTGCACTATTCTATAGCCCCTCAAACTCATCATTTGTAACCACTATTATAACATGCATCACAATTTAACTTATGATTTTATAACAAACCACACTTCATCACCACATCATAAGCTGAAATACACGTCTAATTCCGTTCATTACTCTACTGTACCCCTCGAGGGGGTTGGGAGGGGGGTGGCGTTATCAGTAGTAGCGCGGGTGATCTCTACCGATCGTTTCGACCGATACGCGATCGCTCGCTGCGATAACGCCTGCTTTATCTAGAATAAGGATCCCGAGTTGTTTGTGTTACGGAAAAATGATTTGGGGGACTATTTTGGAGGGGTCCGGCTTGTATGGGAACGTTGTTTTAAGTAGTGGCTGAAAAGGTTTAGGCGTAAGTTTGGTGTTTGGTTTTAAAAAAAATAATAATAATGACATAAGAAGTTATGTGAAATTAAAATGTTGTAATAAAGAGTATAGTTTAGTTTTGTGTTCATTTAAATATGTTAAGTATATATTGGTTAAAAAGACTTCTGAATTGGAGTTACTATATTTAGATAATTGTGAATTACTTTAGAAATCGCTAACGATAACCGGGAAAATTGAATGAATGACTATGTATGAACGTAAACTTAAAACTATGGCACGTGGATGTCACTTAACATTTCAACCGCCTATATATAAGTAATTAACTAAGTACTTACGTAATGACTTGCCAAACAATATTTTTTGTTACCACTTAACAACACCTAATAACAAATCGAAAAAAACTCAGTATCGATACTCGGATCGCTCATTGAGAGAAGCGATATGCATCGAATTCGATTGTGCCGTGTACCCATATCTTCATATCTCCCCCCACTTTGATATTTAAATTCGAATAGGCGAGGTACATATCGCCACAGAGTATCGAGAACACGTTCTGTGCTTATCTATAATGTACACAAACATCTCATTATCCATGTATCAGCAAAACATAGGGGTCCCTATCTAATAAGTGATCTAAATGAATCGACCGCCTACGCCATATTTAGTAAACCCCAGTTTTTGCCCATGCCTAATTTAAAAAGCACTTGGCTGTTTAGAGTACCCGCCACATAAGGTGGCAGTAGCCAAACTTGGAACTAAATTTGACGTTTCCGCCATTGCGTGTTATTTTGTATGAAAGGTAAATTTAGTATTACCAGCGTTGTGTTTTTTGCCCACTCTTTGTAATTTTTATATTTGTTAAGGGTGATTATAATAAATTGATTTCTGGAGTTTCTTGTTAGTTCTTCTCCAAGGGTCTCCGCTGAACTTCTTCTTCTCAATCGTTACGCTCTTATCAGAGCGGTCGTGGTCTTCATGACGTGGCATCTTGAGCAGCCGAAATGGTTAATGAACTAACCTCGGTAAAAATATGTAAAGACAATGCTCAGTGCCATGTTTGAAATAGTTTTTTTACATACATACATACACATCACGCCTGATTCCCTGTAGAGGGGTAGGCAGAGATCACGGATCCCCATTTGTCCCGATCCTGACAGACCACTTTCGCTTCATTGACATTCATACATTCTCTAATACACTCTCGGCGGTTATAGGTACTCCTAACGTCACCTTTTTTCAATATAGCGTCTATCTGACTGTTACATATATGTCTTATTAGGCCGGCCCCTACGTAACCGCCCTTCCACTTCACTCATATATATTCCTTTTGTCAATATATAGTTTTTTTAATTTGTACTTAGATCATAAAATAACTTTCAAAGAGAGCTTATAATAGGGCCTATTTTGAATAAAAATATTTTGACTTTTGACTTTGGTATATTAATTTGTTTTATCTGAGTTTATAGCTCTGCAACCAAAGATCGTTACAAATGAAACCTCAATATAATGAATCGAGCCGCATGGCACAGTGAGTGCTAGTTTTGGCGTGTTTACTGGCAACACTGGATTACGCGACTGTGGCGACGCCTCCAACTGCCACCTTATGTGGCGGGTACTCTAGTCTTTGTTCAGCTGCGGTGTATAATAAAAAAATAAATTCAATATGGCTGAAAATTTTTCTTTGTTAAAGGTTGTTAACAATTAGTATTTGTATATAATCAACTTAATATACATTAACTTCTTGTAAATATTGAATTAATAATGATATTCTAAATTAAAAAATATATAACAAACTGCTTATTTCACAGCAAGTAGGTTGAAGGAAACTTAAGGAATTTAGTTTTTGTTATATACCGAATTTGTTGAATCTCTTTTTAAAAACATCAATATGACAATAAATTTTTGACAGCTTTTTAATTTAAGATTGGTCAAAGATGTTAAATGTGTTTATAAAATTTGTTTTCACAATATCAGTAAAAACAAACACGTACATATGTCAAAAAGATATGATTTGTGAAAAAAGTGCAATGTAACCTTAAAAAAAATTCTAATTTTATTGAAATACGGATACTTGAATCTAAAATGACATTTTATATTTTTACGTGGTATCAGAGGTTATATTTTTTACTTGTTTTTAAATTGGTTCATTATATTTTAAAATGAGAAACATCTCTCTACCTACCATGTAAAGACATTAAGTCTCAAACATTAGTTGGAAATTATCTAAAAGAACTATATTTTTAAATTATATCATACAAGTATACTATTAACTAAGTATATGTATATATATTTTTTTTTACCTTTTTATATAAAATCTACAATGAAATTACCTACAAGCTCATATTATATAACATAAAAAACCACCTCAACTTCATACCATCACCTCCATAGTACAAGGTTCAGTGCCCGACTGTACCAAAGGTTAGTTCTATCCACAGATGTGCCCGCCCCCGATCAGAATCAATTAGGTGCTCGTGAGAGAGCCAGCCCATCGCCAGGCAATCGGCACCTACTTAGTTCACGCCTTAAACGTAGCGGGGTAGGCAGAGGTCAGAAGTGTATAAAGTTTAATTTATAGGTGAGTAGTATGTATAACTGCCGAATAATAATAATAATATTGTAGGACGTTATTACACCAATTGAACTCGCCCCTTGGTAAGTACATTTAAGACTTGTGTTAAGGGTACTAGTCAACGTATATTTAAGAAATATATACGTTTTATATATGGATAAATACATATATAGCATATATAATCAACGACCAGACTGGAAAGAAAAGCGTAGTTCTTAACTGTGCCTCCACCGGGAATCGAACCCGGGACCTCACGATTAGCGTTCAGGCGTCTAACCGATCGCGCCACGGAGGTCGTCAAACGTACTTAGTTCACGCCTTGAACGTAGCAGGGTAGACAGAGGTCAGAGGTGTATAAAGTTTACTTTTTAGATGAGTAGTATGTATAACCGCCGAGTGTGTGTAAGGTTTGCGAGGTTAAGGACAGATGGGGTTCCGTGATCTCTGCCTACCTCTCTGTAGGGACGGGCTTGTGTATGTCGTATATTCGTAAATTCGGGTATGATGTATGAAAGGTTACAGTTACTGACTATTGCTCTTAATTTGAGCAATAGGTATGTTCTATATTACTTCTGACGTAATTCCTAACACACACGCTTGCTCCATAATTTCGTACATCCAATATCTGTCTACCCCACAAGCTATCATAGTGGTGTATATAATTCCATGAGCCCTTCTATCAAGATGTGCGAATAGAGGCCGTGTTTTGACACGTTATCTTTACATCACAGCATCTTGGTACAGACGGAGATCGAGTGTAATGTATTACGGGGCCCAAGTGTACTAAAGCGTTTTAGCAACATATCAGTTCAATATCACTTCGGTGTCAGTGTGTAATTGAACGTGGAATGGCAAAAGTGATAAATTTCGCTATGTTTAAGGTGATAATTGACACTATTGCTGTGAATACTGGCGAAATTTGCTATAATAAATGGTTTTGACCACCTGAATGCTAATCGCGAGGTTCCGGGTTCGATTCCCGGTGGAGGCGGGGACGTAGCTAGGTTGTTTGGGGCTTGACTCTGTATCGAAAGTACAGGGTTCAAATCCCGCTTGAACATGTGCCAATGGAAATGAAGTTTAATGACTGAATGAATTTCTATGTACATTTTCGCAATGAAAACATATTTACGTAATGCATCGAATACTACGGTGAGAGAAAATCGTGAGGAAACCTACCTGTTCTCTGAACAGTTAATAGTGCTTGTAAATGGCGACATGGCTTACCACCTGTCACAGCACTGACTTTCTGGTCAACACGTGGGTTCGAGGTTGCCATAGAGTTACTACCTTCACAATTGCAATGGACACCTGAACTTCTGACTACCCCGCAAAGATTAATGGTCGTGAACGCGTTTGTCTTTTTGTATATATAGTATAGTCTTATCACTCTTACCCTCGACATACACACACACAATTATAGCTTCACTTAGGTAAAGATGAAAGATTGTTATGAAGAGTGGTATAAAATATAAAAAGGTGATGGCTTTATAGATAAGCTGTTTCTCAGGGGATTTGATCCACCTCGCAGATAACAGGTTCGATTCCCGGCGCGTTAGATTTCTTAGAGAGATAAGGGGCTTTTTGTAAGCTCTGACTTAGGTATGGTTTACTCAATTTTGCCTTTTAAGTTTAATCTTGTAGTTAAGGTAAACTTAAAGACGACTAACGGTCTGGGAATCAAAGCACACACACACATTAATATATATATATATATATATACATTCACGCCCTTTAATCACATTATGGATATACAGAACCATGAAGATATAAAATCTCCTAGGACGCTTTTTAGCATAAATATTGGGGTTGTGATGTCATATAGAACATAGTTGTTTAGTCGCCTCCTACAACAAGAAAGAACGGCAGCTAGTTAACATTCTTTTTAGGTCCCAGATTAGCACGGGGTATCTATTTACAATACATAAAAAAAAGTGTCTTATTTACGTAACATATAATAATAATATTTGGACATTATTACACCAATTGAACTAGCCCCTTGGTAAGTACATTTAAGACTTGTATTAAAAATAGTAGTCAACGTATTATTTAAGAAATGTATACATATTATATTTAGATCAATACATATATAGCATATATAATCAACGACCAGACTGGAAAGCATTAGAAAAGAGTAGTTCTTAACTCTGCCTCCACCGGGAATCTTTTGGACCTCACGATTAGCGTTCAGGTGCCTAACCGATCGCGCCACGGAGGTCGTCGAAATAGTTATCAAATAGTCAACATACTTAACAAATTCTTGAAAACTCTTATACTGCGAGTCTCTATCTACCCTTTTGAAGACCTTAGCACGTACACAGAAACACGGGTTCACTGAAAGCGATAAGGCTCGGTTAATCTGTACACCCCATCTGGGAATTGTCGATTTAATCTTTGACTTTACTTTTTGTACTTTTATCTCCTATCTCCCTTTTTAATGGCGAGACTTAACAGCTGCTTGCCCAGACATCACGCTTTTTCTTATAAGGGTAGACTGGGTTACGGACACCCACTTATGTCTAATCCTTGAAAAAAACCTTTAATCATATACATATTGGAATTGGTGACAAATATAGAAGGAATTAATACATATCACTACATAGTATAAAACAAAGTCGCTTTCTCTGTCCCTATGTCCCTTTGTATGCTTAAATCTTTGAAACTACGCAACGGATTTCGATGCGGTTTTTTTTAATAGATAGAGTGATTCAAGGGGTAGGTTAATATGTATAATAACACCCATTAAATAGTGGAGTAGGCTATATATTTTATACCCGCGCGAAGCCGGAGCGGGTCACTAGTACTTTTATATAGTACTGTGTAAGTCTAGGACGTAAAAAGAATGCTAACTAGCTACTGTTCTTCCCGGCATGTCGTAGGAGACAACTAAGGGAGTATGGGTAAATGGAATCTATTAGACGATGGGCTGGTGATCTGACACCAATGTTACATATGAAATCACAGTCCCAATATTCATGCTAAAAAGAGACCTAAGAGATATTATTATTGTGTCCACCCCGAAAGGGATTAAAAGACGTGAATGTATGTATGTATGACTAATCTGTCCCTTACATACATACATTCCTAATAATATATATACACCCTTAGTCGCCTTTTATGAAAACACTTATTATACAGTTGTTAATACATTATGAGTCCCAGATCCGCACGGTATAGCCATAGCAATATAATACTATCATTCTGTTCACCCCTTCGAATAACATAGTCGTGAAGTGTACGTATGACATGAGCGGAAAATAACATATGTAAGAAGTCATAGTTGTTTGATTACCATCACGTTTAAAAGGAAGTCTGTATGTAACTTTATATTACGACTTTTGACCACACGAGGTAGCCAGGCTGGGTTAGCATGGGACTTGGTTTGGTGTAATCAGCTGGCTTGTCCCCAGGTATTGTATTGCTAGTCTATATTTAGATATTGGGTATATAAACGTACATACACATCACGCCTGATTCCCTGTAGAGGGGTAGGCAGAGATCTCTTGTCCCGATAGACCGCTTTCGCTTCATTGACATACATCTTCTCATACACACTCAACTAAATAATATTATATTCATTGTATATCAACATAATGAATTTAAGAGTAATAGACATTAATGGTGATACCAAAACTAATACAAAGAATGCAGTTAATTCCTATTTGTTTAGGTCCCAGATCCGCACGGGCCAGTCCTAAACAAGTATAGCAAGAAACAAGTGAATTAAACGCATTATACAGTTTCGTCTTTTAATCCCTTTCGGGGTGGACAGAATTAGTGATATAATATATGCTTGGTTGCTTTTAGCTAGTTTTGGGTGTGTGATGACATTAATATTTAATCTAGAAATAGTATTAAAGATATTATTTTGTTTCTTATTAGAAATATTGAAATATGTACAAAAAATAAGTCTATATACTTATTTAGTAAACTTAAAAAGACCCTTCAAAAGCTCACTGCTTCACCACATTCAGCCGGCAACTTCCTGCATACGCGGAGACAATTAAAGATAAACAGAGATTAGGCAACGATAACACTTTTCCACCTATCGCAGAGCTCATCTCCACACGTGTCCGCGACTGACAGCTGCTGTCAAACTTAACTGTCAAAACAGACAAACTTCACCTCTTTATCGGTTACTGATAAAATTAGTAAACAATGCACTTTTGACACTTACACTTTGTTTTCGGTGGGAAAGATCGCGTTGCCGTGGCAACGGCGGCTTCGAGTTGCTTCAAGTATTGCAGCCAGAGTAACATCGTGGTTTTTATTGCGAGGTCGGAGCGCGCGCCGCCACGACCGACATGGCGGGAGAGAGGCGAGCGACTGCCGAATGGTAGAGCCTCGACGCACACGAATATGCCCCCTCGGTAGGGTTGGCGACGAAGTTTATTTGTGTATGGGAGTGTTATTAGATATGTCGCTACTTTAAAACTAAACTGAAGAAACTCAAAAAACACTATTTTGCAAAAAACGTTGTTTTATAATATAGTTGACATATTTTTGACATTAAATTGCATATAATTTAAAAAAATGATTAAATATAAATACATTTTTTATCTTTTTATTAACTTAATATGTTTCATGTACTTATTATTTAATCTTTTTGAGATAAAATGTTTTTCGAGTTTCTTCAGTTTAGTTTTAAAGCAGCGATGTGTTATTTAGTTATTCTTTGCATTGATTTCGTATTTCATGATTAACCATGGTCGAATTTTGTAGAGCTATAAAATAAACTGTTTTCCAGTATCTTAGGACTACTTTAAACACCGAAATTTTGTAACATCAAGATACCAAATACACATTTCTTCATTATCTTACACACCAACATTATTACTTCACCTACTTACAACCACTAACTACGTATAAACTATACCCAATCAATATCTCCTTAAACTTCTTACCGTATATGTATAGTCCGGGCGACAACCCTGCGGCTCACAGGCCCTTATCACGGCAGCTAGCATGGCTGCCCCGGCGAGATGCTATCGCGGGAACGTTGCATTCGTAGATAACGTCGCCGATGTTATCGCTGCCTTTCAATGTATACATGTATGAAACGTCAAGCGGCGCAGGTTGACGCTTCGACTATACATACGGATGTGAGTCCATTTAGTAATAGAGTTAGAGTAATAGTTACGATGTGCTAAAGGAAAATGCAGTTTGGAGTGGTCTTGTGTCAATCTCGGAGTAAATGTACATAGAAAATGAATTACTAATGTGTGCCAAATGTAAGTGTATGTGTAAAAGTGAGCTTTGATTCATATAAGATATCGCAAAAAAGTTTTTTATCTTTATTATAAATTAATAAATTACTACTTTTAAAATGTTATAATGACGTTATTTTATCACTTTTACATAGTACCTTGGACGACAATTCAAGCACCTAAGCGTGACGTATCGTAAACATATTGAATAATATGTTTTAAACAATTTGCATTAAAATGAATAATTAGTGTCAGGTTACCAGTCCATTGCCCAATAGATAATTTAACCTTGATCCTTAAGCATGTAAATATGTGTAGTATAGGTCAGTAGTTGACGTCACGTAACGTCACGCACGGTGCAGCAAGATAATGCAATCGTCATCTAAGCAGATAAGCGGTGGCTGTGATTGTGGCGGGCGGGGCCATCGGCGCCGACGACCATCCCGCCGCGATAAGGCCTCGTATAAATCAACCGAAAAGTGCTCTGGTGATAAGCCACGCGATGCGACAGCCACGTGAATGTGGTGGACGGGTCACGGATATTGATGTGTGAGGAATGCAGTGGGTTGGGAAGGAAATTCTTGGCTGTATATCGGAATATGTATGCGATGGAAACTAGATGATTTTGTATCTGATGATGATGATGATTCCTCGGGCCGTTTAGCTTTACTAATTCAATATATAAAAAAACGAGAGTGTAAATTAAGGAAATCCTTAAACCCACAATTAATTGACACTTAAGCATTCTTTATAACTCACGTTTATAACGTACTTGTTTTGCTAAATATCTTGATATGGATAAACATACATTGTGCTTCCCTTAATTCTATTCCGTTCTTTTCACCTAACATCTCTATTCTCAACCACATTCACAGCCCATCCTCAACCGCTGGCAAGATAAGCGAGATTAATCAGTGCAGCGTCCATCGCATATCGGCACTTGTGTAATGGATTCTTAATGCAGGCGAGGCACTCGTCCCAACGCCCCGAGTCGCGTTTATCAGCGACCGATTGCTTACACGACCCGGCGCCTAATCGGACACTCTGAAGATTCATTCCTTAAGTATTAGAGTCTGTGTTCGACAGGGTCTTTATATATTAGAGAATAAGCTAAGAGACTTACTTATTGGTTACCGAAAATGTGGACGCTATTAATATGGAATATTGGTGATAAATCAGCACTTTGTTCCTAAGTAATGGACTAATAACTACGCATACTACACGATACTAATTACATATTCATCATTTAAAATTTAAGAAAAGGGCCAGTTTTATGATTCTGTCTCTTATTTAGGTATATAAACATACGATATTCTGTCGAAAGAGCTTCACGCTGTATACTTTTCACTATGTATTATATTACTTACCTGGATATACGATATTTGAATCTTATTTAGGCAACTTACCTGTAACAAATATATAGAAATTAAATAACCATAATATATATAATTTGAAATCTATGTACTTTGAAAAAATACAGAGCTTTTATAGACTTTATTGTAAATGACATTTATGTATAAATATATGTTAAGAATATTTAAATTTTACGTCGAAACCGTAACAATCCCTCAAGGAACAGAGGACAGAGCAGCTACTTTCTAAATTGAGTTGTTGGCCTTTCACAATCGAGTGAGATAAGTGGAATTTGTACATATCTAAAACATGCATATGTGGGCACATTTGTCTCGAGAATACAGGTAACTAATGCCTTCGAATTATCGTTTAGATTTCAGCTCACAATCTTTAGATGTTTGTTGTTTGTCGGCATTGGAATTTACATGTGCTCTTTTATATGTTTTAAGATGTTCAGAATCTCGTATGTTTCTTAAGTCACCTCTTATTCTAAATAAGTTTTACTTCACGTAGTACGTTAGGTAGGTAATAACTAGGTTTCTAGTGTCCAAAGAATATATAGCCATAATAATCCGTGTTAATATCATGTCATATCTAAACATACACTACTTATAAAGCAGCAATAACCATTCGTCATTTAACTAACCGCCTTCATCGCCACTTCAACCAATGTTTTCACTAGTCAGGGATAGAACCAGGAACCCTATTTCACACATTCACTGTGTACCACCTACACACAAAAGTATAACACTATGTTCCGGAACAAGCAAAAAATGTAGTTATCTTTCGCGTAGGCAGTTAACCTTGCTATCCATGGCTATGCTCTTGAAACAGCCGATCTTTATCTCTGCTTAGATTAAATTATGCTTACTGTTAAGTACTCGGAATAATGTGGCTCGTTTGTTTCTCTAGTGTAGTGTAAACGGTATTTATATTGGTGAGAACGTATGTAAAAGAGAGTGTAAAGATTACTAACTATTGTTGTCATGGTTACTATTTGTTTGTTACTGTAATTTTACCAATACGTTGCGGGGTATCCAGAAGTACATTTCTACAATTGTCTTAAGTTTTTAAAGACCACATCCAACCTTATATTCACCAGATAGT
Source organism: Leucoptera coffeella (assembly GCA_030578115.1). Classification (NCBI taxonomy): domain Eukaryota; kingdom Metazoa; phylum Arthropoda; class Insecta; order Lepidoptera; family Lyonetiidae; genus Leucoptera; species Leucoptera coffeella. The sequence goes on from JAMBLF010000368.1 coordinate 119,800, forward strand.
CGACATCCAAAGTGACAAATAGTGTACCATGTCACCTTGTAAATAAAGTGACTATTGCCATTTCAAAATAGGCCCATTTTTCAGTATCTCTCACCGTGTATATAATAATAATAACATTTGGACATTATTATAACAATTGAACTAGCCAAAAGCTTTCTAACTCTGCCTCTTCCGGGAATCGAACCCCCACGATTAGCGTTCAAGCGGCTAACATTACCCTCACGATTAGCAATCGCGCCAAGGAGGTTGTCAGGTATATACTACACTTGCATTATTTACTTATATACCCCATACCTAAAGCAAAATGTAAGTCCAACAGTAATGTTATTAATAGCATCGATACAAACACTTTTTGATAAGCGTGATTGAGTTTCGTAACATTAAGTTCGTCAGATTAATCTGATACCTGCTTGATAAGGCAGGACCCCCTCCGCTGATACCTATACCCGCCCCCCCGCTGGGTACTGTAGGCAGAAGTTTAAAGACACATGTTTTTATTCCATACAAGTACAAGTATACCTATAGCTTTAAGAGATTCGCGATTTATACTCATGATTAATAACTAACGGGACTTATCGCGTAAGTTTTTATATAATAAAGTTACCTTTATTAACCCGAAGTTTCGGCTAAGTACTACTACCGTCCAAATATTATATAACGCAATAAGTCGATTTTGACTAGTTGAGGTTGCAATTTATTGTTAAATTGTAATAAAATTGAAGTATAACTATAAAAAATGGCAGGCCCATAGCTTACAGTGGTAGTAAGACCGTTGCTTGCGTTTTACTGTAAATGATTTCGACGGATGTATAGTACTTTTATTGAATGTCAATACGCTTGCCTGATAGGTTGTTTCTTAAAAGATAATTAAACCGTTGATTCGGATGCCCTAGCTTGGAGATGAACTAAAAAGTGACTCCGGCTTTTAGCATTTTTTAATTAGCCGGATTATTATTTTAAAGCTAAACATAATGATTCCATATGTTTAGCTTTAAAAGTAATAAGTCATCAACATTCGTAGCCGCATTGACGCTGGATCTCGTTCGATCGACGAGGTTAAAAAACATGTCAGGACACGGTAAGAAGTGTCACCATTTAATTTCGTTTCTATTCAGACTAAAGCTATTTAAATTGAATAACAATTGGAACACAAGTTCCATTGCCAACGCTACTGTTAGGTGCATAATTCCATCGCGAGATCTCGTCTCCGATAATCATGATCATATTACCTGCCACCCGTCGATTCCCCGATTCAAACTACTAACCCACTTCAATATTCCCCTCCCTCGCACTCTTTCAATTGACCAGCTTGGCCAAACAGAGACAAAATATAACAACCTAAACATGTTTTGCTAAACTGTAACAATGGATTTTGTTACTCTCTTTCAAAGGTATAAGTTAAGTAGTGTAAATGAGATGGATGTAGTGATTTAGTTTGTATCATATTTGAGGGTCAATGATTTGGATATTTTTATAGTGAAATAGCAATAAAAAGTTATTGATTACTACTGTATGCATATATTTAAATGTTTATGTTATTTTAGTGCCTTAGGTGACTAAGAATTCGTTTGCTGATGAAGTCATTTGATAATTTCTTATAGATGTTAATTATTGATTAAAAATAAACACGTGTTTTACGTACGTACGTATGGTGGCATTCCTATACGGGGTGGTCAGAGGATCGCAAATCCTATCTAATACCGTAGAGTAGGTGGTCTACAAGCATTGACTATTTATTATCTATTCCAAGAAAAACACAGATTTCAAAATGTTTTTTCTCATTATACATTCATATTACAAGATTACAATCTTCGTAAATAAAACTACATAAAAATTCAATATACAATAACCATTATATTTGCTAAACTTATCAGAAAAACTTTTTATTTTCGCTTTTTTCTAAAGTAACCGAATTAGATATTATATCTCCGACACTCTGTCGACCTCCAAGGGATATACTATACACTTCAACACCTAGTAATAATAATAGTAATATTACATACAGTACATTATTACACCAATTGAACTAGCCCCTTGGTAAGTACATTTAAGACTTGTGTCAAGGGTCAACGTATATTTAAGAAATGTATCCATATTATGTATATAGATAAATACATATATAGCACATATAATAAACAACCGGACTGGAAAGCAGTAGAAAAGCGTAGTTCTTAACTCTGCCTCCACCGAGAATCTTTGGGACCCCACGATTAGCGTTCAGGTGTCTAACCGATCGCGCCACGGAGGTCGTCAAAAGAGTAACATAAACAAAACATACGCTTCACGACTTGTGTATACACACTCCCTTTTTTTATTATGGCGGGGTAGTCAGAGACTTGAATGTCCATCTCCGAAATTTCAAAAGAGTACCCATGAGTATAAGCCCAAAAGTGTATGCCCACTACTCGAGGCATCCCATATTGTATTGTAAGGCTAATTGGATAGAGATCACAATCGCTCCGCTGATAAAATGGAATAGATAACATTTTGTAGTGACTTATTAAGGCCATTCCCAGAATAATATTAGATCGCGAGATACGCGAGATACGGTACCGTGCGCAACACGAGTTGGGGTTTGATTTGTATTTTAATAGTAATACTGTTTTAAATTCACGTGTCCATATTGTTGTTTTTTTGTGGTTATTTTTCTGTTATATATTTTAAATATGGATATAATATTTTAGGATATATTTATTAATTTATATAGTGACATTCAATTATAAATATCGATTTAACATGGAATAAATATATGTATATATTTTGTACACTTTTCCCACATATTATACGTATTTTTACCTATATATTACCTAAGAACCTATCACCTACATATTACCTATGAACAAAATTTGTCACCACAACTATTCCCTATATGCCCAATTAAAGACAACTTTTTGTTATTATAATTATTCCCTAACTTCGTTTTTCTTCGGATGTAGCGCCTGGCGGCGTTGGTGTAATCATGGCGACGGAATAACAAGAAGTGCAAACGCCGTGGCATCAGTGTTTATACTTTGGCCGACATAACCTTAGTGGTGAATGGCTAATTAAAGAAATTATATATATATATATATATTCCCTAAACCTAACAACACTTGTTCTGCCAACCGTACCACGTGCGTATATCAGAGATCTCCGGTCGGTTCGTGCTGTAGTTTTTGCGAAATTGGGCGAAGGAGGGCGTGGAGGGATCACTCAATGCCTTGTTAACAGAATCAACCCCTTGGAGATCGCGCATGATACATACGTACACATCACGCCTGATTCCCTGTAGAGGGTTAGGCAGAGATCACGGATCCCCATTTGTCCCACTGACAGAACATTTTCGCTTCATTGACATTCATACATCTTCTCATAGACTCTCGGTGGTTATAGGCACTTCTAACGTCACCCTTTTTCAATATGGCGTCGATCTGACTGCCATAATATGTCTTATTGGACCGGCCCCTACGTAACCGTCCTTCCACTTCAATCACGTATATTTCTTTTGTTGTAGAATTAATATTACGGTTGTTATGTCATATGGTTCATTGATGACAGACTGCTAGTCCATAGGTATTTACCCGTAGACCCTTAGTTGTCTCTTACGACATGCCGGGAAAAAGGCAGCTAATTAACATCATAGATACGTTCAACACTAGCATGAGAAAATTGTAATTTTGTTGTTTCGAGTCATATTATTTAAAATTTAAGTGAAAAATTCATAGGTTATTAGAATTTTTTGCTATAACTATTGGAACTTTATATGCTTACATACAATTTGTACACATAAATATACTGATACGCTTCACGACTTCCGCACCCTTTTTTACTGTGATAGGGTAGTCAGAGGTCTGAGTCCATCTCCGATATTATACACACACATATACTTCCACATATGTATATAAAAAATATCAACCCAAACCTTAGGTACATTCCTTAATTCTTTTCGGTACATACTAGTTACGAAGAAATGTTGTCACTAACATACGCTTCTACTCACCTAACAGCCAATAGGCTTTATCCATCTACCCACCCTGGGTGGTCACATTAGTCACCAGTCCCACACTACCCAACGCTTTTGTGACCCGCTGGATAAGATCTCCGTAACAATGGTTTCTGTTTACCCTCTCGAAACAAAAGGGCGAGCATTTATCTTCTTTTCAAGTGGCAGCATACATTATAGCAACGTATCTATAGGATCTAATTGATTAGGTAGTCGTGAACATATGTATTACGACTGTTGAGCGTTGCAGGGTAGTCAGAGGTTCGTGTGTTATGAAATATTGTGGAGGAAGTGGTTTATACTGCTGAGGCTAGTCTATGACGTGGACAGAGTAACTAGCTGCCGTTCTTACAGGCCTGTCGGAGGAGAACTAGGGTAAATTCATGGAATTTATTGAATGATGGGCTAGCTAGCTTTTAAATAGAGGATACGTTTCACTTGATAGTTAGTAGAAAGTGTATCACCGTGTAATGGTACAGACTACCTATACAATGCTTAGTTTCCTAAATACATTTCCTTCAACGAAATCAACAGCAAGCAAGGTTGTCTTTCGTTTGCCAATACAGTCAGCAGCTCAGTGAAAGTTGGAAATTAAGCAGAAATTTGGAATTTTGCAGTGAAATTATTTTCGGTAGGATATTTAGTTTGTAATTTGAACGAACTGAAGAACAAGGAAATAATGACATTGGGACCTCAACTTCGTTATTCGTTGCAGCGACTAGTGGCTTTGACATAACCATGGTTACGGAATAACAAGAGATGCAAACGCCATGGCATCAGTGTTTGTACTTTAGCCGACTTAATCGGAGGATTAATGGCTAATAAAGATTTAAAAAACCAACAGCAAGTAATCAAACGAAAACCGGTGTGTCAACGGTGTTACATTGTATTACGCTACACTTGTAAACATAATCGCCAAGGCATTTCTGTCAGTAACTTTGTAGCTCCAATAAAACCACGCAGCATGAAAAATCTATTAACATTGACCATTTAATTCGCCCTATCTTATCTGGTACATTCTTGAGAGCTTTCTGGGCCAGATGTTATCTGAGTGATAGTGACGGCGCCAGGATTTGGTGGAACTAATGTTTGTCACGAAATTAGGTACTATTAGTGTACAAATGCTAGGATGGTAGTTCGATAAGGTTGTATCGTATGCTAGTGACTGTTGTGTCTACGTATATAGTTTTTTAATGTGGATTTCTATGTTTGTATGAAAATAAATGTGAAGCTGCAAGCCAATTGTGTAAAGAATTTTACGACATACCAGGAAGAAAGACAGCAAATGATTTTATTTAACAAATTGTATCAAGATTAAATATAGCTACCATTTTACCGCACATGGTAAATTAACTCGTTAGCTTTAAGCATCAATGTTCCTATAGTATCCTATTGGAGCCATTACACTAATCGGGGCTTAAAACCCATAAAAATCACATTAGACTCCTAAATTCGCAAATGGGTCTTTCCGAAACGATCAATCTTTCAACAACGGTAGTTCTGGCGAAATATAGCCCCATAAAATGTTAATACATACGCTTAATACCGTTCGGGAAACGCCCTAAGTTGCATGTGTAATTTGCCAATGTTACTGCAAGGAAATTGTGAAAAATGCTACTGGTACTCTGCGACTGAACGGCGATTTAGCGAAATGACTCGCTGCCACAAACTGGGTTACGGAGCGTAAAGAGCATTTAATGTCATGGGAAAACATTGTACATAGTTTGGTAAAATATGTATATTTGAGAGATTTTAATTTTATAATGTCAGGTAAAAAAGGTAATTTCAATGTTAATAAACTATACGCGATAAGTTCCGTTATTCTATAAAATATTTTGTTATAGTTGGATCAGTGAGATATAAAAAAATCATGGAAAGCAACAGATCGGAAAGATCTGAAAATTAATAGAAAATATTTCTACATTAAATTCGTATAGTACTAGTAATTACATTGTACGTTAGAAGTATCTATAACCGCAAAGTGTATATGAGTGTCAATGAAGCGAAAGTGGTGGGGACAAATGGGGATCCGTGATCTCTGCTTACAGGGAAACGGGCGTGATGTATGTGTGTATTTTCGCTGTAAGCAAAATCTAACTAAGCATTTGCAATTAATTATAACTCTATAATTAAATACGACATTTATATTGAATGTATAAACACAAATATTAGAATAATTATGCTTGATTTATGACATGGCATTAGTCAAGTATGACATGACATTAGAAACGTGGAATATGGCATTTACAATAAATGTCGTCGAAATAAATATCACCATTTTTACTAATCAAAGATAGCGTATAATTATCTTTTTTTCATCAGAAATATATTGAATTTTTTAGGTGTACCTATAACCGCCGAGAGTGTATGAGAAGATGTATGAATGTCAATGAAGCGAAAGTGGTCTGTCAGGATCGGGACAAATGGAGATCCGTGATCTCTGCCTACACCTCTACAGGGAATCAGGCGTGATGTGTATGTATGTATGTCTACACGATAGATAAATCATCAGATATCCATAATATAACTTCCGCATAGTGTCAAGGTGAAGATTAAAATCGCCATACTCTTATGCTTGTTACGAGCCACACTGAATACAATAGCACTCAAAATTTTTATATAGGAACATAAGAAAACATTTCTCCGCCATGAAAAGACGAATTTGGCTGCCAAAATTGCAAGTTATTACACGCGATGCAAGACTAAACGTACTTGGTGTTCATTTACCCCGATTATGGGGTAACGGGGTATGTTTATAAAGAATTTCAGGGGGTACGACGTACAGTAAAATACATATTAAGTGATTTTCTATTTCACGATTAACATTTTTAATACGCTTAACCTGTATCTTAATAATATCGCTATAATTTATTTCTTAATAATGTTGCGGATAAACACATCAACTTATATCTATGTATATTTATATGTTTTCTGTGGCATTCACGGCAAAGTTACGCCTATTGTAAATGCCACTCTGTATTATTGTAATAACATCGTTTTAGTTAATAAACAATTTGAATTGGAATTTAGTTATCAAGCCAATACATACGTGAAAGTATTTTATAGAAACTGTTAGATAGGTCATTCACAATATGCATGATACAGTAATTCTTTTTAAAGCTTAGGCAATGTACACAATACCTACGTATAGGTATTATACTAGTATTATATCTATCATAGTGATACCAAACACGTTTGCCTGCCCAAGGAAAAGGCAAAGCTAATAATAATTTAATAAAGTACCGGCTGAATCCACTCTGTCCCCGATAAGAGATAACATCGCAGGGCGGGCGGCCGTTATCAGTTCCGCCCGCCCTGCCTTATCAGCCACCCCTCAAGCATTATTCCAGACAGGGTGCACAGAAATCTGTTTATCTTTTTATTAAGAGCCGCTTTCTAAAAATTACTTTTGATGTCTCTTGTATGTATATGTGGATGATGATTATTTAGATGAAAAGTTTTTGACTATTTATACGAACTGGGTTTGACGAATGATTGCTGTATTAGATGTGAAGTGACTAAGAACAATCACAAAAATGAGTGAAAGATCCTTTCTATCTCCACAATAAAAGACTAAGTGATTCAAGACCGCATTGAACCTACTTATCATCAGATAGTACCTAACGTAATAAATATTTATATTACTCATGCCCTTGTGTACATCACACTACGAACACCTGCAGTAAGAAGAAGTTTGGTTACAGTTTTATTTATTATTCGAGTATCCTATTTAGGAAACAACTACAGATCAAATTGGAGACATTCTTCTCAAAGCGGGAGTACGTAGTGTAAAGAACAAAAGAGCATATATGAGAAAGTTAATAAGAGTGAAGCAAGAGAGATTTGTCCGGATCGTTCCAGGTGGCAACCAATAGTCTCTGCCTATTCCGTTACGGACGTATAGGCGTAAATATTTATGTTGGAAACAGTTTTACTAACAATGCCATATAGGGCTGGCCTTTGTATGCATTAAATATTTGGCTGTACGTCACACCCTGTTCAGTTTAATATGAATGTTTTGACTTATGAGCAGCGTGATCCATATCTCTGTTAATGTCATGAAACGTGTCATGTCATGCGACGCTCACTTGTTATTTTTGACGGAAACAAAAGCGAGCGCCGACTTCATTAAACAACATTTAATTAAGGCATCATTCATGCTTTGATCGATAAAAGTTCTCTAAGATGATAGAAGTGGCTTGGTTATGTTGTGGACTGGAGTTTATGTGGAGGTGAATTATAAAAATAAAGATCTGTGATCTCTACCTTCTTCTATGTTTGGAATCCGGGTGACGTGAATGTAGATTCGTATGTGTAAACTTTTCAACATTTATTTCATTTGTGAATTGTGCTAAAATTTTCGATCACCAATATATTAATTTATTTTTCCATACCATTATCAACAAACGTTTCTAATAATTGAGTCTTCGAGGATTATAAACACACATATGCATGATTTTTGAGCTAGCCAAGAAACTTTTAATAGAACTTTCTTCTTTCTTTTGTCTTTTAACATACCCCTACTTCAAAATCAAACAAAACATTTCTTTACAATAATGAACTCATTTCACTTATACATGATCTTCTCACTCATCAACAAGACTAGAACCTAGACTCCTTGGCCTCGTACCAACCACTACGACCAACAATCCAAAGGGTAGGTGCAGTTATCTCAAAGGATACGCTATGACAAGTCGATAGGGATGTCGGAGGAAACGGTCGGCACACGCGCGCTTTCAAAACCCCTGCATTTGGTGATTCCGTTCTAAGAACAGGGTTGTCACACGGCTTTTGGTGGTATTGGTGCAAAATGATAAATGAGTATTTTATTGTATTATAAATAATTAAGATATATGAAGAATGAAAAATGAAATGTTATTTATAATCTTATTTTTTTTAAATTAAAAATTTATTTTTTATTAAATAAAACTAATTTTATTTCAAAGACCAGCAAGAGAAAAAAGTTAATAATATTACATTTAAAAGAAAAAAGTAATAGTTAATATAGTTAAGTCAAATTAATTTCGTTATTAGCACGCACAATACACATGCGTGAGGCACAATATATATACATAATAATTTACGTCCTTCAAACTGGGTGGACAGAACCTCGGAAATTTAGTATCTCTTAGTCACTTTTTAACATAATACTGAAGTTGTGATGTCATATAAAACATCGGCGACAGGTTGCTAGCCCATCGCCCAATTGATCCCATTTAACCCTTCTCCCTTAGTCGCCTCCTACGACATGCCAGGAAGAACGGCAGCTAGCTAGCTTTCTTTTTACGTCCCAGACTACACTTTAAAGCAATTACACTCTAACCTCTTCTAACTCAACTGAACGAAAATAAAAACAACTAGTTAGAATTCTATGCATGACTACTAGTTAAGAATATTTTGAATTATTATTTACGTGTGTAGCAACCCTAACTCTTGTATCGGCCCGAGTGTTATCTTGGTCACTTTTCACGTTTTTCGGTGACCGGAACGGCTGCACCGAAATGCATTTTGCAATATAGATTATGAAGTCATACCTCTTATCTTTGGCGAGTGTGCGAACGCAGATTGAACTAGCCTTTATTCAGGATTTAGAAAGCTCGTGTTTGTTTTTAGTAATTTAGTAGCCGTGAACGAACTTAAAGATATAATGTTAAACTATGTTATTTGTTAAATAAGATGCACGAGTCTCTAGTTAGTCAGTTTGTACATGTGTACGATTTTGTAGCTGTGAATAAACTCTTTTATTATCTTGTGTAGAAATGTTTTTTTTTTACTTTCAATAACTAAGTAATTTTATGTTCTTAATATTGAGGAAAAATAATTTAAGTTTGACTTATTATTTTTAATCCTTTCATACTATGTATCCTTATATTGAGTAAAAAGATTTTCATTTAATTATCACTTATTATTATTAATCCTTACTTTTATATGTATCACTTCCTCAACTGTTAAGGTTAGACAGAACCTTGGGATATAATATTTTACCATCTTTGTTTACTTTTGCTATATAATAAGAGATAATTAAAATAAATACAAAAAAATCACCGTAAGAGTAATGCGATTCCTAGTATGGAGTAAAAACATGGAGCTAAACTATCGTCAAATACAAATTACAAATATAGTAACGTCTATAAAATAATCCTGAGAAGAAACACAGCTAGTTGTATTCAACAAAAGTCCCATACAACCTCTGGTTCCAGTCGATATGATCTTTGTTTATCAATACTAATTAACAAGAATTATTGCATTCTACGGGGCCGAACTAAAATGGAGTTACGAAAGCATATCAGCCAGATAAGGTCCCGGGTTCCATTCCCGGCGATATCACCCGCTCATTAAGTGATAGCTATGCCTTCGACCATACGGGGTGGCTGATAAGACATCCTTGAATTTATTGCTTTTTGTTGTATGCTCGACTTTGTTGATAAAAATTAACAAGTACGCCGTTTCGCCGTTTGTCTGTACTTATAGTTATGTCTATTTGTCCCTAATAGAGTGCATAGAACTTTTGAGATAACTCTTTAGCCAGTAGAGTAGCGATTATGATTGCTCTTAAATCCCCTTCTTCCCTCAATAAGTGGATGGACCAAGAACTTTTGAGCGATTGGTTAACAACCTGTCATTATTATTCCATATTAATATCATCAGAAACAGTTAACTGGGAAAATATATATATATATTTGGAGATTCTGTCCATCGTACAAGCAATTTAAGGACGCACATACGTGTATGTACATAATAAACAGAAGTCTCCATTCCAAGTACATTACGGGTAGAAATAAAAAGCGAGTAACAGTTTCCCCGCACGTCGCCTAGATGGCGCTGTGAGTCGTTATTATTGCCGCCCCATATCGCGCGCTGGCAGCTGATCGTATCGCCTTATCGCGCGGCGGCAAGCGACACCGCACCCCTTGCCTCACTAGCCGAGGGATGGGGTAGCATTGGCGAGCGAACTACGAATATCGATAGAATTAAAATATTATAATAAATGATTGTGGAGTGTTTTGAATGATGATATGAAAATGTAAGGTATAGAAATGGTGAGAGAACTTTCTGTCGATGGTTGTGAACAAAATATTTTAATAAAGCTAATTGTCTGTATAGCAGGTACGTCATAGAAAGCGACTAATGTAGTAATGGTGAATTGAACGACTGTAACTTATATTCTGTATGAACCAACATAACATTTCCACATCAATCGTCATAACAAGTTTTGCTGAAAGTAGAATGGGAAAAAATGCGTTGTATTGTTAAGTCTACCAAGGCATAACATTATATAGTATAATATGAATCGATGTTTTGCTTAGTTCCTTTTACATTGTGATTAGTAAAAGTTTACTTATGTACACGTGATAAATATATTAGGCACACGAATTCTACTGAAAGTCAAGGCTTCTATAAATAAACATTTATTAATTTATTCGGTACGGCTGTTTGATCTGTGAGATTGCTATATGTAAATGAACAGCTTACGTATGATAGCGATGACTAACTTTCTGCTAATGTATGTCAAGAGATAACGGGTAACAATAAAATACCCAATGCGTAATCAAAGCTTTTTCCTTAATACTTAACACACGAACAAGACTTTTACTACCTATAACCGCTGCGTATGTATGAGTGTCAATTATGTGAAAGTGGTTTGTCAGGATCGGGACAAATGGGAATCCGTGATCTCAGTCTGCCACTCTACAGAGAATCAGGTGTATATATATATGTATATATGTATTTTTACTAAAGAAGAGTACTGGGCTAGCAATGTGACACCATTCAATATTCATTACAACCCCAATAGTTAAGCTAAAAATTACGCAAGGACATAATATTTTAACATAAATATTAAAAAATGTTTGCATAGGCTTCTGTCTTATCTCATCTACATATTTTAGTAATTTTTTCACACAGACTATTCAATTAATTAACAGATTGGATCCCGAGCTAGTCTAGAGCTTGTTAAACGAATACTAACTAGCTACCGTTCTTCCCGGCCTGTCGTATGAGGCGACTAAGGGACTAGGAATATATAAAATCTATTGCGCGATCGGCTAGGAATCTGTCACCAATGGTCTGTATAACATGACAATAACTAACAACAAAGATGTTCTTAATTGTGCGTATTTTATTTATAAATCAATTATTTTATCTTATTTGTGTTTATTACTATGTAAACCACCAAAATACATGTAAATGTGTGCATACTACGTGTTCAAATTACATTGCTGCATTTAGTTCCAAAGGTGTTGTATCAGTTCATATAAAGCAAGCAGTGAACACGGAATCGATCGATACTTTCAGTGGTAGTTGCGCTTCGTGGTACAGAGGTTATTCTCATTCATCTTACCAAATAGGCAAATAGTGTTGTGCACATGCATCGATTCCAGTTATGGTTGTCGATTCGAATCGATTTCAAAACTACAAATAGGTACTCTAACTGATTAAAATTATAAGAAAATTATGTTTGTAAAATTTGTTCATGTTGTATTTATTTGTTCAGAATTAGAATAACGTAAAGTAAATTTTCATTACAGGTTTCCAAGCGACCCCTATATTAAAGAAAGGTGGATTGATGCTGATGATGATAAAGGCGGTAGCAAATAAATATATTGATATTCGGTTTCATTATTTAACCAAACACATAAAATCTTCAGTAACCAAAAGACAATTATACAATAAGCTTATTTTATTTCAGGGAGAGTAATTAGAGATATTCTGTTTTACGAAGTCCGTTTGATTATGAATGTGTGCCGGCATGCACGTGTACCTATACATTGTTTAGTGTAGGTAGGTGCCAACGATCCCCACCTTAACGCACACAATCGAACTACTTGTATACACAACTACAACCAAAGTTAAACGGACTTCGAGAAATATAATATCTGTAAATAGTATTTATTATAAGTAATAAAACGACGATTTGATTTAAATTTTTATTATGTTTTTTGGTCAAAAGAATAATTAAATAAGTCTCATTAATTAGATAAGTCACTTGTGTGTACCACTAAGCCAATCATATACCTACTTAATAGTAACTTTAGATTAACTTAAAACTATATTATATAACATAACAATATCTTACATGAATAAACTTTTCATAATCACATTTGCTTATAATATATTTCCTATAGTGTAAAGTGGAGTCACCTCATATCATAACCCCAATATACATTGTACCAAGTGACCAATAAGATTTTTCATGTCTTCAAGGTTCCGTCCACCCCGAAAGGGAGGACGTGAATGTATATCTATGTATATGTAATAAATGGACTGTCATTCATTACATTTATCGACATTCTTTTTAACTCTTTTATTTTTTTTATTTACCAAACCATCGACTCAACATCGATAGAACCTCCCCCTTCCCTATCGCTGTAACCTGACTTATTCCGGATAAGAATAAATACAGTGGCCCACCCCGTCGCAATGTGCTAATACATACATCCTTATCGGCAGGGAGGGCTGGCAGACACACAAACACATAGATGTGGGCTCGGGTTATCATATCTCGCGAATATATGGAACTGATATGGCGTTGACCGGATGTATGTAAACTCTAGCTTAGAAAGATGGGTATATTCACGACTATAACTCAAGAGGGAGTGGACGGAATCTCGAAGATAAATAGGTCAGTCCCATGTAGGATTAAATTCATATTGGTTTTAGGGTGTTTGGTGGTTATAAAAGACAAAAGCGTTTACGACCATTAACCCTTGCAGGGTAGTCGGAGGTTCAGGTGTCTCCGCAATTGCGAAGGTAGTAATTCTATGGCCACCTCGAACCCACGTGTTGATCTGATAGTCAAGTTATAATTACTAAGTATTTCTTATTTACGAAATAATAGTTAATGTAGGTTAATTATTATTATTACTTATCTATGTCGTCCCGACCTTAAGTCCCTGAGGTGTAGATTGAATTATAGAGCCTACATACATATAAGAATTTAGGTGGTGATGTGCTAACAAGGTTCACCTCTTACGCTGTGAAGGAATAAATTTACATTTATTTACTAATACAAATACGTTCACGTCCTTTAATCCCTTTCGGGGTGGATAGAACCTTAGAAACATGAAAAAATCTTCTTGGTCACTAAGTAGTATGTATCTTGGGCTTTTGATAACGATTTTGGGGTGGACAGAACCTTGAAGACATAGTGAAAACATGTCCTTGGTTACTTATAAGCAAAATATTCTGGGGGCTTATTAGCGGGTTGTGATGTTGTATGGAAAATTGATGACTGGTTGCTAGCCCATCTTCAACAGATTTCATGTACCTCTAATCCCTTAGTCGCCTCCTACGTCATGCCAGGAAGAACGGCAGCTAGTTAGCATTCTTTTACGTCCCAGCTATCACGGGAGATTTGTTTTAAATTACGAATTTATATTTAGGTCAAACCAAGTATAATACAATTATAAATAAATTAATAGATTATAAATAAAGAAATATATGTGAGTGAACTGCAAGGGCGGTTACGTAGGGGCCGGCCCAATAAGACATATGACAGTCAGATAGACGCTATATTGAAAAAGGGTGACGTTAGAAGTACCTATAACCGCTGAGTGTGTACGAGAAGATGTAGGAGTGTGAATAAAGCGAAAGTGGTCTGTCAGGGCAACAAATGGAGATCCGTGATCTCTGCCTACCCCTCAACAGGGATTTAGGCGTGATGTGTATGTATTAATAGATACACTACCAATCTTTAGCAAAGATTCATTTCGGAAAAGCAAATATGTATCTTTCCCTCGCGTCAGTCGGTCAGTGTGTTTTTAATTTCGGAACCCTCATCAAGGGAAATCTTCGGGGAATAATTTACGCCCTGAAAGGTAAATTTAATTAACAGGGATAATGGATAAGCCTTCATAAAACATACATACATACACATCACGCCTGATTCCCTGTAGAGGGGTAGACAGATATCACGGATCCCTATCTATCGCGATCCTAACACCTTACATGCACACTTGGTGGTTATAGGTATTTCTAACGGCACCCTTTTTCATATGTCATATGCCTTACTGGTAAATAATAATACTTAATTAATTTTTTACTAACATAATCATTTGGACATTTAGATAGACGACATATTGCAAAAGGGTTACGTTACGTTAGAGGTACCATAACCACCGAGTGTGTATGAGATCATCATTCAGCCTATGTCAGTCCACTGCTGGACGTTAGCCTCCCCAAGGGTATGCCACAAAACACTATCACTCGTGGCCCTCAGCCAACCACTACCAGCGACCCTTTTCAGGTCATCGGTGTATCTAGCAGGGGAGCGGAGATGTATTAGTGATAATATATAGTGATAAGTGAAGCCAAAATGATCTGGATAGATGGTATTCTGTGATCATTGTATAATTGATTTTAGACATGTAAAATTCATTTTCTTTGGTACAAACTACGATGTGAATCAAATCTATACCCTCAGTGTCTGAAAGTCTTCTCTACATAGTATAAAACAAAGTCGTTTCACTGTCCCTATGTCCCTTTGTATGCTTAAATCTTTGAAACTACGCAACGGATTTTGATGCAGTTTTTTTTAATAGATAGAGTGATTCAAGAGAAAGGTTTATTGTATAATAACATCCATTAAATAGCCAGAAGTGCGAAGCCGGTGCGGATCGCTAGTTATAACTAAAGACAACGTACTTATTCTAACCAAGCACCTTATACAAGACAATAGTGAAATTACCACATTTTAATTCAAGTTACTTTCAAGGTGAAAATTCAAGGCTTCACGATATCACCATAGGAAACTTATACTATCAATACAAGGTCAAATACAACCACTTAATTAGTCGTCAGTTAGTCACAAAATGTTACCCAACGGTTCCGGGTTCGATTCCTATCGTAGCATGTACCAATGGGAATAAAAACTCTCAATGCAGTCTCGGATACGGTAGATATATTTTCATCTAGGTTGGCTGTCTATCTAGTGATACGCGGACTTCGAATGACCCATACCTAACATGCCTTCGAAATTTCGGAGATGGGCATTCAAGCCTCTGACTACCCCGCCATAATAAAGAACACTGTATACACAAGTCGTGAAGCGTGTGTATGTATGTTGAATGGAATCTATCACCAATGTTCCATATGACATCATAACAATTCTATACTAAAAATTAACCTAGGAGATATTATCTCCAAGGTTTTGTCCACTCTAAAAGGGATTAAAGGACGTGGTATATCTACATATATATACATGTAAATTTACATACGTATACATTCACGTCTTATATTGCCTTTCGGCGTGGACAGAACCTCGGAGATAATATATCTCCTAACCATGTGTATTGGCCTAATTCAGGCTTCATAAGCTTAAAAGGGAACCCATAATGTATTTTATATTGTAATTTCTAAAATAAACAATTTCGAATTTTTGAATTTTGAATTTTTGAATTGGGGTTGCAATGTTATAACGGAACATTGTTGACAAGTCTCTAGCCTATCGACCAATAGATTCTATTTACCCCTAGTCCCTTAATCGCCTCCTACGGCATGCCGGGAACGGCAGATAGTTAGCATTCTTTTTATATGTAAATTTAATACTACTAATCATTCCTGCAAACATACAATACTACGTTGAGGAAAAACATCGTGAGGAAATCTATTAGTTCCCCGAACAGGTAATAGTTAGTGCTTGTTAAAAGCGACATGGCTTACCACCTGTCATATTGAGCACTGACTATCTGGTCAACACGTGGGTTCGAGGCGGCCATAGAATCACTACCTTCGCAATTGTGGAGATGGACACTTGAACCTCTGACTACCCCGCAAGGGTTAATGGTCGTGAACGCGTTTGTCTTTTTTGTCCTGCAAACAGTGGAACATACATTATGGAAATCCCATAAGGAACTCTATTTAATAGTCATTTTCGATAAACACATAAAGCCTGCCGGAAACTCTTATCGTATTGAGGAAAAGTGAAATAAGGGAGTTTCCTCTCTTCCTGATATGCTGCTTCAAGGTGAGTTGCAGTACCGTATATCTTGAGAGCAAATAGGAGACATACCTTGACGACCTCCGTGGCGCAATCGGTTAGACGCCTGAACGCTAATCGTGAGGTCCCGGGTTTGATTCCCGGTGGAGGCAGAGTTAAGAACTACGCTTTTCTTCTGCTTTCCAGTCTGGTCGTTGATTATATATGTTATATATGAATTTATCTATATATAACAAGTATTTATCTAAATTATATTTCTTAAATATACGTTGACTAGTACCCTTAACACAAGTCGTAAATGTACTTACCAAGGGGCTAGTTTAATTGGTGTAGTAACGTCCTACAATATTATTATACCTCTTGAAAAAGGGTAGGCAACGTAGTATTAGTGGTTTGGCGTTGACTCTGTCAGTGGGTACAAGGTTGAAACCCCGTAGCATGTGCAGTCAACGCTAAATGTGCAGTCCCAGTAACTTTTTATAAGGGTTAAGTTTATAATAACAAAAGACAATATTTTGGCGTCACTATGCATTGTCATGGCCACTATACGTTCGCGTGCTTCGAAATGCAAAATATTGTATTTTGTTCTTATAAACGTAAACCTTATAACAAGTCGCTGGTACTACACTTTGACACCAATAAACTCTAAGTTAGAAAATAATTAAGGATATTTACCTCACGATCATTATTACTTGGGGGCTGACAGACTTCATATGCAAAACAACCACGAACATCGTCTCAATTCATTAACTTTCTAACAAACTAAAGTTGTCAAAATCGAGACAGTTAAGGACCCGCGATCTCTACCTGCCCCTCTAAAGTGAAAAGAGCGTGATGTATAGGTATGTATACAAACTATTAATATGCCAGGCTAGGAAGAGTAGCCACAAAGGCACTACGGATAAATAGAATAAGAGATGGGCTAGCAACCTACTGTATAAATACGCAGGTCAATGCTTGACTCATGTTTCAAACCCAGGTCTTCTAGCTCACAATGATTCACCAAGTAACCAACAAACGTGCTCATTACTGAGTACTAACTTTATTTTAATTAGTATTATAACCTAACTCCATTAGATATTTTGAAATCTAACGCGACTCCACGCCACGCCATCCTAACAGAACCTATCCGCCATTATCGAGAGTCCCGATCTCCTTAAAGCAATAGAGCCTTCGCGAGGTGCTAACACTTGGCCAATTGTCAAATTGTGCGTGAACAGATAAGCTATCTAGCGGCGGTTGTTAGGGAACAGGGCGGGAGTGGAGTCGATGCGATTTTAAAATTATAAATCACTTTATGTCGTATCCTTTTGTAGATAAGTCAGTAATATGTCTTTATATGTCATATGCTTTGTAAGTAGGTTATTAAAAAATTATTACTTATACATGATTATAGTTAATTGATTTAATTCTATGTTTTTGTGTCCCTTTTGTTGTAGCACATCAAATACATTGTATTTCTTCTGGTACTGGAATAAGATTGTTACAATGTCAAAGTATGTATAGTTAAATTTTCTTCCCTATAGTCAAGCTCTAAATATATACAGGGTCCGAACTCTGCTAATGTGATTGAGCACAATTGTAGTTCAATATCACTTTATCAACAGTGAAAATTAGCAAAAGTGCAAATTACGCCTTTAAAATGGCGAAATTTGTCACTTTTGCTATTTCAATAACAAACTCACACCATTACTGAAACGATATTTGAAAAAGGCCTGAGTGGACTTGGGCCCAGGACTAATAACAATTTATTTCGAGGTATTAGTTATTCTAGTGCTACATTCACGACTTCAAAAACCTTAAAGGATACCCAGAGGTTAAATGTGCATTATTCCCTAAAGAAGGTATGTCAAGGAGGTTTCGGCACATGGAGTGGATGAATGAAAGGAGAATTACAAAAGGAATCTATAGCCAAAGTGGAAGGTAGAGTTGGACGGGGTAGGTCGCGTAGAACTTATACAGATCAAATTGGATACATTCTTCTCAAGGCGGGTGTACGTAGCGTGGAGAACAGAAGAGCATGTATGAGGTTAATAATGGGTGTGAGTGAAGCAAGGGAGATTTGTCCGGAACGTTCCAAGCGGCGATTGATAGTCTCTGCTTATATTTAGTTCGTGTATATTACCGTGAGAATTACATGGTCTTAGACCACTCGAAACTTGTCTAGTTACCATCAAGGTAAAAACGCGAATATGCGTCTAATCTCACAATCACACCTCAGCTCACAGCAAAGTGTTTAAAAGTCACTGAAGCGAGATTATGTGGCACGTTGAAAGGCTTCAATAGTCCCTTAGTCGCCTCTTTAGCGGCCTCAATAGATTGAAGGGTAGGCTGTTACTTTTAAGCGATTGGGTTTCGTGAGATATGGAGCCTTTTCTAAGATCTACAACATACATTCACGTCCTTTAATCCCTTTCGGACCGAACTTTGGAGGCACGACATCTTCTTGGTCGCTTAATTGAATATTGGGCTTACATACATACATACATACGCTTCACGACTTGTGTATACACACTCCCCTTTTTTATTATGGCGGGATAGTCAGAGGCTTGAATGCCCATCTCCGAAATTTCGAAGGCATGTTAGGTATGGGTCATCCGAAGCCCGCGTATCACTAGGTGGACAGCACCCAACGTATTATATTGGGTTTGTGATGAAATATCACATGGAACATTGGTGACAGGTTGCTAACTTATCGCCCAATAGATTCCAAACACCCGTAGTCACTTAGTAGCCTCCTACGACATGCCGGCAAGAACGGCAGCGGTTCTAAGATCAACTTGGGAATTCGATATGTGATCTTGAACTTTATATAGTCAGACGATTAAAAGACAACGGCCCTGATATCAAAGATAAATAAATAGATATGTCTGTACGAAACCAATCTCCCGTAATTATCAATTTCAAGAAAGTATATGTTACCTTTTACATGATTTAAATTTAGATAGCATTTATGAGACCTAAACCCGGATAGATTCATATCATATCAAATCTTAAGAAAGACTCTTGGTTTTTTGTTTACATCCGAAACTATTAGTAGACCAAATGACCCATCATTCCTTAGTCACATCTATATATTCCCACATCTTAGCAGAAAACATTCATTTTGGTTAAGGGTAAGGAACAATCCATCTTAAGAACAACTGATAGTAAGTTTCTGTCCAAAAATGATCAATGATCGAAATGATTCATCTTAAGACAAAAAGGTGTTATTGTACTCCCCTATTAGGGTAGACTGAAGCTAGAGTGACACACGTTGGTTACTAATGTAAGGTAGATATAGTCATAGATGGTGGAGACATTGTTCTTTGGTTTTGGCTTGTACTTTACACTTGTACTTTGTACTTGCACTTGCTTGTACTTTGTAGTTCAAAAAAAAGAGAAAACAAAACGCGTTCACGACCATTAACAGACAGGTAGTCAAAAATTCAGGTTTCCATCTCTGCAACTGCGAAGGTAGTAACTCTATGGACAGCTCGAACCCCCGTGTTGACCAGATAGTTAGTACTTAATGTGACAGGTAGTAATCCATGGCGCCATTTACAAGCACTAACTTATTACCTGTTCGTTTCTTAAAAAAAGTAAGTTTTGTAAAATTTGAATATATTCTTGAGAATATTCTAGTTTATTCTAAAAGTGATTATTGATTAATTTTTATGTAAAAATAGTTTGTTTTACATTTAACAAGCAATTTTATTGTCTTTATATTGAATAGAACGTATTTTACGTTCATTTACACAATAGCTCCGTATCCATATACTCGATTTTCTTTAAGCAAATATTTATTACTATTTTAATTATACAAATAGAAACGTAAAGCAACTTAACTACCATACCAACAATATTTAAAGTATAAGCTTACATATTGTAACTTTGTATGTAAGAATAGGTATTGTACATTTTCACAAGCCATATCCAAAGAAAACGTGTATCCATGATAAATAATTTATTATGATCTGCAGATAGGACGTGATTCAGAACAAAAGGTATCCATATCTCCTTTCTCACATAGTTAATAGTATTTAGGACACTGTTACACCAAATTGAACTAGCTTCTAGCTACAAAATAGCTAAGTATAGTAAAAACTTGGGTTAAGAGTGGTAGTCAACGTAAACGTATGTACAGTCAGCGCTAAAAGTGCAGTCCCAGTAACTTTTTTAAGGTTTAAGTTTATAAGAACAAAAGACAATATTTTACATTTTAAAACTGGCGCCACTGTGCATTGTCATGGCCACTATACGTTAACGTGCTTCGAAATGATAAATATTGTCTTTTGTTCTTATAAACTAAAACCTTATAAAAAGTTACAGGGACTGCTCTTTTAGCGTACATGTACAATTAGGAAGTATTTATATAAACTTAAATAAAAAACTAGGAGCATATAATTAAAGACCAAACTAGAAAACAGTCGAACAGTATTATTCTTAACTCTACCTTCACTGTGAATCAAACGCTAAACGGTTTTTAGAACCGGAAAAAACAGCGCCCATTATCTCTACCAACCTTTGTAGGAACACAGGCGTGACGTAGTATGTAATAGCAACAGTAGTGGTTACTGTCTACCCCAAAAAGCGACAAGGCCCTCACCTCTGAAGTGCCAGTGTATCGCAGGGTTAATGGTGTGAGAAGAACAGATAACGTGCCAGCTATGATGGGGTCGTTCTAGGTAAAGATACTGGGTTTGATGCTCGATGAAACATTGTGTTATATGAAAAAGGTTAGGCCGAGATTTTTGTCTACTATTGTAAAGGAAATGGGTGATGTGTTTTGATGTAAGTAGATAGAGTTTGGTTCATGTAGGTTACTAAATAGACCGAGATGAACCTTTTTTCAAAACAAACACCTAGGAACACAAATATAAATAATTACAAATATAATTCACCTAGAAGCACCGAATTAAACCCTCAAACCTTTAGTAATATTTTACAATATATTATAAACAAAAATAGCTAAAAGCATACCATTTACTTTTCACACCTGCACTGAATTCAAATAAAATCATGATGAACATAATTTCAATGTGCATATTTTTTTGCTTTCAATCCTAAAGTTTTTAAAGCATCTGACGCACCAACAAAATATTCAGAGCATCTAACGCCCCCGTACACACATAAGTGACCCCATTTATCAGGGTAGCCAACCCTCGAATAGCCGCCGTATCACGGGCATCGATTATCGCCCCATCGGAGCACCTCGGCCGTTGTTGGCTGCGAGCCTTGTTCCATTGCCATGTATTCGAGAAAATAAAAAATGTTTTACTACAGCGAGGGAAAACATCGTGAGAAAACCTTTGAATTCCTAGGAATAGGGATCTTAGTACTCATTATTGATGATATGACTTTCTATCTGTCATATTAGGTCATTATTATCTGGCTGAGGTAGCCACAGTGTCACCAACTTCGCTATTGTGGAGATGGTCATGTGAACCTCTGACTATTTTGCAAAGTTTAAATGAGTTGTTTGTAGATTGATTTTTTAATTATAGGATATCTACTAGAATTTTAGAAGGGCGGTAACATAAGTGTGGTCCGAATAAAACGTACCAATGTTGATGAAATAGGTGATTTACTTAAAAAGGTTGACCAGTGTATTTACGTTAGTTACATAGTGTGAAAAACAGAAAAGCAAATATGAGAAGTTTTATAAATGTGAGCGACATAAGGGAGCTTTGTAAGGATCGTTCAAGGTGGCAGTCGATAGTCTCTGACCATCACGTTAGGGAACTAAAAGCGTTTATATGCAATAAATACCAATGTTCTATTTGTAGTTGTTCTTTTAAGGCGGTTGTGATCAGCCAGAGTCGTTCATATTAGCGACTGCTAGTCTCTGCCTACCTTAGAGAATTAAAGGCGTGACGTATGTTACCAGTACTTACCACACCTACATTACCAAACACTATCTTATCAAGCAACAGTTGTTAGCTTGAGTAACTTAATACTTATTACTAAGTATATAGATAGTAAGTCTTGATGTTAAAAAATAAATTGTATGTTAGTAAATCAATGAGTCAATGGCGATACGGCACGTTCTTAATACAATGCTGTGACATTAGCGATAATGCACGATAACTATATGCATAACATATTATAATATTATTATAATACTTGGGACACTATTACATCAATTGAACTAGCCCCTTGGTAAGTTCAATTAAGCCTTGTGTTAAGGGTACTAGCCAATATACTTAAAAAATATATACTTATTCTACATAGATAAAAACATAGTAAATATTTTCAACAACAAAACTAGAAAGCAGAAGAAAATCGTAGTTCTTAACTCTGTCTTCGCCGGGAATCGAACCTAGGTCCTCACGATTAGCGTTTAGGTGGTTAACCAATCGCGCCACGGAGGTCGTCAATTATATTATATTATATATAGTATCCTGTGCTAGTCTGGGACGTAAAAAGAATGCTAACTAGCTGCCGTCCTTCCTGGCATGTCGTAGGAGGCGACTTTCTAAGTCCCTAAGTGTAAATGGAATCTATCGGGTGATGAACTAGCAAGCTGTCACCAATGTTCCATTATAACATCGCAACATCAAAATTCTTGCAAAAAAGTGATCTAGAACATATATCTCCGAGTTTCAGTCCGCCCTGAAAGAGATTAAAGGACGTCAATGTATATGTATTATATTGCTTCTCAAGGTGTACGTAGTGTGAAGAGCATGTATGAGAAGGTAAATGGGTGTGAATGGAGCAAGGGATATTTGTCAGGATCGTTCCAAGTGCCAATAGTCTCTGCTTATCCCCTTGGGGACAAGCACAGGATAAAATTGTAAAACTTATACTTCTATCATACTTTTGAATTCCTATTTTTGTCCAATTCGGAATATCTCAATATCATTCTCTTAGTATATTTATCGGAGTTACTCCATTAATATAGTGTCAGGTTGATAGATCGTCGTCGAAAATTCTATGTTTACCTACTCTTACTTGCTGCTTACGGTATTTACCCACATCCTAGAAATATCATAGTTTTAATAGCATATCTACATCTTATATAGAGAGCACAGTTTTAGTTCTTTGGAATTCGACGTAGCTCGGTTGTTTGTGGCTTGACTCTGTATCAGTGGGTACAGGGTTCAAATCCCGCCTGAGCATGTACCAGTGGAAATGAAGTTTAATGAATTTCTAAGTACATTTTCTTTATGAAAATACATTAACGATATGCATCGAATATTACGGTGAGGGAAAACGTCGTGAGGAAACCTACCTGTTTCCCGAGCAGATAATAGTCATTGATTGTAAATGGCGACATGACTTACCACCTATCACATTAAGTATATATGACTATCTGGTGTACACATGTGGGTTCGAGGTGGTTGTAAAATTACTTTCGTGGTGGACAGAACCTCGGAGATATCATATCTCCTAGCTCAATTTTCAGCATAAATATTGGACATAATATGATTTCATAATGGAACATTAGTGACAGGTTGCTAACCCATTGCTCAATCGATTCTACTCACCCCTAGTCCCTTAGTCGCCTCCTACGAACATGCCAGGATAAGGTATCTAGAATCATTCTATTTACAGCACAGGTTAATATATAATATATTTCCTAGATCCGTACCTATGTTATCGAGAAGAAAGACTTATATTTCAATTCTATTTGCGTGCCAGACTAGTAGGATCAGAGAAGAGCACTGATAAGTTTAGCATAGATAGTGCAATCGCAAGTCAATATCACCCGAGTCACATTGTTTAAATGATGCCAAAGATGCACTTTGCATTGTCATAGGGTCATCGCGACTAATTAAGGGAATATACGATAAATAGTATAAGACATATGACAGTCAGATAGACTATATACTAGCGTGATATGTATCTATGTTTCAATTAATTAGAATGATAGCAATACCAACAGATTAAAATACATATTTATTGACGTCCTATAATCCCTTTCGGGGTGGACAGAACCTCACAGATATAATATATCTTAGGTCACATGAATATTGGGGTTGCGATCGCATAATTGTAAATTGGTGACAGATTGCTAGCCCAATAGATTCTATTAACCCCTACACCTTTAGTCGCCTCCTACGACATGCCGAGGAGAACGGTAGCTACTTATCAGTCTTTTTACGTCACAGCAGGACACTTTATAAGTACATATTTATATGTTATTTTAATTACAATTTTGGCACCCCTATCGCAGACTGCATTGTTGGATGATAGTGCATTGTCCTCCCTATCACTTGTTGTTGCAGTGCACAGATATCTGCCTTTCTTATCGGCTGATGTTATTTGTAAATAAGACAATCGGAATATTTATTATTATATGCCGAGACAAAAATAGGCGATAACGGCGACCTGATTGGGCAATCGATTCGTTACTATTACACACAAGTGCCCTGCTAGTTTGGGACGTAATAATAATGTCGAATAGCTGCTTGTTTTCTTTAAAATTGTATGAGTTGACTCGTGGAGTAAGTGTGAATACAATCTGTTGAACGAATGACTAGTGACCATACAGAAATAGTGACATCATGGCGATAATATTTTGGCTAGCAACCATTCACTAATAGTGACATCACGACCTTAATATGCATTTTCTTAATAATTTAGAGCAAGTGACGAACTTGTCCTTTTTCCTACACGTTAATTGAAATAATTTATTAATTTAATTTGAGCGAATGGCTAGCAATCTTCTACTAATTAGTGCTAACAAAAGTGAAGCTTTATTTATCTACCACATCGATTCCATTTTACCACAAGTCACTAGCTACCTCCTATACAACCTTCATAAAGGCAGTACAAAGTAACTTAAACCTCTATTAAATGGCGTGTTTATATGAATGTATATTTATTTTTCAAACTAACACGTTTATATAAACAAACATATCTTTAGACAATAACCGCTGAACTTTACAAAAGACAACCCCGCCCGCTTTCACCGTAAACTCTAAACTCCGTTTGTGTATTGTTGCAAATTTTTAATCAACACATTTGTTTGCAATTTTATTGTTTCGACGCACAATTGCAGAAGCGGACTCGGGATAAATAGTTAGTGTTCGCTTGCATATAAGCTGGGGTCTATCTTTAGGTTTCCTCTGTGTATTCTATTTGAAACCTTTGTCTATTTTTTCCAATAGTATTATATCAAATTTAAATAAAATTACTATAATAAATAAGGCTAGTGTTACTGAATAAATAATACTGAATTGTACACCAAATTAATACAGTCTCAAACCTAACCTTTGATAGAAGTTTTTACATTATTCTGTTGTACATTTCAGTACTTTAGAAGTGCACTTAATTATTTTCCATTAATCGCTGACAGAACATCAGTAACATTTCAATCACTTTTAGCATTACTGTCGGTTTTAATTACAATCAGATGGAATATTGGTGAAAGGTTCCTATCCTATCACCGTATAGAAATCCCATTTGCGTTCTAAAACTTAAAAAGTAGCTAGTTAACAATTTGACAGTCCCAGACTAAGATAGGACAAATAAATAAGCACATTATGTCTAAATAGGTATTGCAATCTGTATCCGAAAATCTCAGGAGAATAATGGTGCGAAAACCGTTAATCAATCAGGGTCCCCATCAGCCCTGCCCGGCATCAGGAAATGAAGAGTGGCCTTTAGAATACCAAACAGGTTACACCGCACCTCCTTGGACTATTTGGAGCGAAAAGGTCCGGTGACTAACACCTTTTTGGTGTTTCGAATTTGGAACAAGATTTGAAAATATGAGATGTTCTTTTGTTGAGGTGGTGTTTGTGTGTTCTTTGATGTTGTTTTGTTATTATAAAATTAAAGACTTAAGGTATTGTGTCATAGTATTTAAATTAATTAAAAATATATTCAAATTGATAAAATTAAAAGAAGTTTGTAAACATTTAGTATTCTTTCAAATTGATTTTCAATAAATAAAATTAATTAAGTGTCTATTTTTACAAATGAAATAATAATGATACTTCACCTTATGAAGAATTTGCATAGATTTCTAAATAGATGAACATCGTAACTTACCTGTAACAATAATTATTAGGGTTAATAATATATAAATGATTAATTCTTTAATTTATATTTCAATATTATTAAGATTTCTTGATACTCTCATATGATGAAATGGAATTTATTGCATATACTGCGGAGACATTTTTTGTCTACGTACAACTACGTACGAGTAAGTACATACATACACGTCCCTTAGTCCCTTTCGGTATGGGCAGAACCTTGACGACTGTAATATCACATTGATCTTAAATTAACATAATAAATTATATAAATACATTATTAAAGTGCAATGTCCTGCATTAATATTTACGAATAAACATGGTTCTTCAATAGCCACCATTTTTGATGACCAAGTGGTCACTTAAGGCTTTAGATACCCCGTACGGTTATGTTGTGTCGTGTTAATACACCTCGTTAGAAAAATGTACGGAAGAGTAGAAAAACCATTTGTACAGTAAAAGACATAAATAAGAAACAAAATAATTAAGAAGAAAACATTAACGGTCATTAGTGGTACGCGAAAACGACTTTTTTACGAAAATTATGTGAAATTTTAATTAAAACCGCCCCATTCTGTGGAAAAGTGAAGAAATATTACCTTTTTTCCTAACGGTATTTCTTAACAAATTATTTTACTCATTATGACTAGCTCATTCTTACTAGCTGGGATTTAAGAAGAATGCGAACTAGCTGCCGTTCTTCCCGGCATGTCAAAGGAGGCGACTAAGGTACTAGAGGTAAATGGATTTTATTGGGAGATGGACTAGCAACCTTTCACCATTGTTTCATGACATCACAAGCCTAATATATCACTTTCTAACATGAATATTGGGGTTGTGGTGTTATATGGAACATTAGTGACAGGTTGCCAACAGATTCCATTGCCCCTAGTATCTTAATCGCCTATGAAATAATCGTCAAAATTTTAAAGTAATATCTTCCTACCACTGCCAGTGATTGGCAGATATATTTTATTTGTAATATGTTTAGCTTTAAGATGTTATTTTATAATTATTAGTATTTAATCTTTATTTATTTTGTCTTATTATTTTGATTTATTACATCATGTGAATATTGTTTTAAAATTGTTTAGTAAAATTTATGCAATAAAAACAATTCCCAAAAAATCATAACCGTTAGTGTAAAATTATCACGATCTGTTCAGACTTTTAAGAATAGTGACGTATTATCGCAAATGTATTTATTGTATAATACATTCGTAATTGCAAGTCATTAATAGTGTTTGTAATCTTGATTCATTACTTTTGTTATTATCAAACAAATCACCGGATATGCGTGTAATAATTGTAACTTTAATTACATAAACTTTTAGCCTGTAATCCCTATTAGGGTAGATACGTGAATGGGTTTATGAAGACTACACTTCACCATATAATCACCAAACAATTCTATTATAGTTTACATGAACTTGAACACTTGATCAGGGGAACGATGTCAGCCTATTACTGTAAAAGAATCTACACGTGCATTTTTGTATTCAAGCTATTCAGACTAATAGCTTTTAAACAGATAGACTTCACCATCTTTCACTGGTCGACGGATTAATAACATAAGATATTAATTATTTATGTAAACCTATGTCTAAATGGTATGGTAATGGTAATGGTAACAAGTAATGTTACGTAGAATATAAGTTACATGGAATGTGAAGTTCGAAATAAGTATATTTTTTGTATACAAATATCTATTTATATAATATAATACGTAGCGACACCTATCGTCGCGCTAACAACAACCTCAAAAACTCGACCCTAGCTCCTAACTTGTCCCTTGATTTGTAAACATGACGTCACATCCGGAGTTACTGTGGCGGAAATTCTCGTCATTTACTGTTTCTCTTTAGGGAGACTGAAATATTCTTTTAACAGTAAGATTTTAGTTGGCAACTGTAGTTATTACATTATATACATGCGTATACATTAACGTTTTTTAGTCCCTTAAGGTGTGGACAGAATCATAGTCGCCTCCTAAAACATGCGAGAAAGAATGGCAGCTGATTAGCACTCTATTTAGATCCCCGACTTGCACAGGATAATGTTGAACATCTTTTTTTTAATTATAATATAGTCTCAAGAAAGCTGGGACTATTAAATTAGCTGTATTTCTGCTTAGCTTACTATAAAGGGCGACCAAGGAACTTTAAATAATCTTTTTTTAATGAGCAATGTAACTTCAGTCTGTCACCAATGTATAGTGCCTAAGTTTCAATTATCTAACTACCACTAAGGATATTAAAAACTTACTTATCTACATATCAACCAAAAGAGATTAAGGGTTTCTTAAAGATAATCCATAGCTAATTTTCTTTCACCCATCCCTTCATATTATCAATCTCGTTTACCAAAATGAATAGTCCTTTTGATCCAAAGCCTGTCCCGATCAACGGGCTGTTCCGATTATGCAAACAAATTAATGGGCGAAACCAAACGCTTACAGACTCCGTTATTAAGAAATAAATTGGAAAATTTCAATAGGGTCATCGCGGTGTATAAGAATTTAATACGAATAACAAGATGGCGATTAAGTGATGCCACTTTTGGTAAAAAAAATGAAACTGGGGTTAAGTGAAGACAGATTTGTTTTAGAACACGTAAATTTATTTATATTTCTATCCAGACTTGATAATAAAAGTCAAATACGGGTAGTATGTAGAAACTATTTATATTTAAGTACCGTCAAGTTTCGAACTAACGTTGGAAGCCTAAGGTTGGAGAAGAATCAAACAGAACTAATATAAATTTTAGGCAATAAATTACATAAAATTATTTGTAACAATTGCACATGTGAACCAAAAAGATTTAATATTAATTTCACTCAATCCTTACAATAATTATTATTTTGAATCATTGTATGTACCTTAGTTGTATCTAAGTATGTTAAAAGACTTAAGTAAGTTTTCTATACAGATGATGCATTTACAAAACTATTTTGCCCTATCTTAAAAAATAAAACCTTTAAATTCATCTTACCTCTACGTGTTTGCATTGATGTAATTAAGGCACTTGTAAATATTATAAACACTTAGTGGCAACCCTAAACTCTTGGCAACGAAGCTTAAGGCGGTGCATATAAATAAGGGATTAGTGGTACTTCATTTTTCACCGTTCAAGTGTTAATGTGACAATATTGACAATCCCTCTTCATATTTAAAGCACTTTATTCTTTGCAAAGGATTAATTGTTTTTTAACTTACTAAAGCTTTGAAGATCATTTATTTATTATTATTTATGCGTCATTTGTCTTAAAAGGATTTACTGACAGTCTAATGAAACAGGTCTGTTACATATCTTGAATCCCTTTTGCGGTGGACTAGAAATAGGAGACATTATACATTTGCATACTTAGTTAGTTGTAATGGTTACTAACCCAAATCCCAATAGTTTCCATTTATCGTAGAGACTTTGTCACCTATTCTGCCGCCGTAAGAAAAAAGGGCACAACTAACATTTTTTTATTTATTAAATTGTGTTATATACATATTTAGAATCAGAAAAAAGCACGTCTACTCAATTTTTTGTAGAATTTTATCTTCAAGGAATTTGGAGATACCACAGGCATACAATAAGATTTCTCATTATGAAGCAGAATATGGTAAAAACTTTAATCCCAATTATCTCAGTTTGACCAAAATGATAAATGTGCCATTCTCCCGTACGACGGCAGTATTATAATCCTAATTCTATACCCACTTTTCAAGTTACCAAATACTTTACACACTTTAAACACAAAACTTTCAAAGCACCGTATCTTGCGCACACGCATCTTAGAACGATCTCGTGTGACGTCACAATAAGTAATCATGGCGGAACATACTAGGAGGGGAGGGGGCGTGTGTCGGCCACGCCTCCTTCCCTATCTAGCTACGGTATCTATTATCTAGAGATCTGGTCCCTAAATAATAGATTTCATGTAGTTTCTATCATCTATAGATCTAGTATCTATATAATAGTTTCTAGTTACTCTGGGAGTTGAAAATGTTAGATGTTTCTGTTAGATAGTATAAGGTTAACGCTTAAGCTGGATTTGAATTATACATATGGTTGCGTGAAAATATAATGTTGCGTTATATTGCATGCTAATTGCATAGTGGAATTAGAACTTGCAACGTTAAGGTTGCAAAGAGTACTTGCACACAAACAAATAAATGAAAGCAGCTTTAGATTGTGTCATTTCTGGCTGGTTAAAAGTAAAACTAATGCTTTTATTTGCTTTTGGTTTTTTGCCACTTTCGGATGATACTCGTAAGCTTACTTATTTTGACGAGAGTTGGATTATGGAAATTAATATGTAAAATCTTTTATCATACTCACTGACCAGATAAGAAACGGTAAACTACACCTAATCCAGTTATAAAATTGGTTCGAAATGTCATAAAATATGTCTTTTTAGCTATTGCTGTTACTTCAAATCCAAACTGATAACCATTATTAAAATAAAATATTTATTTCGAACATAGGTTTATTCGAGACCCAAAATGTTACAGACAGTAGAAACTAAAAATATATAAACATGAAATTGAACTATAATTATTACAGAAGGCTCTTATAAAACCCTATAGTATGTATTTTCAAAATTTGAAGGTAATGCGTAATTCATGTATGTATATTTATTAGTTTCCTACAATTACTGCAAACTTCATTTACACGTTAA
Source organism: Leucoptera coffeella (assembly GCA_030578115.1). Lineage (NCBI taxonomy): Eukaryota > Metazoa > Arthropoda > Insecta > Lepidoptera > Lyonetiidae > Leucoptera > Leucoptera coffeella. Next base: position 151,359 of record JAMBLF010000368.1, read on the forward strand.
GCAACAAAAACCCCAACCATATTAAGCAACTTCGTACAATCCGAAACAAAAAGTACCCTATAGCACTCACTTGTCTGCAAACCTGTACCTGTCCGAGATAGAGCCAATCTGCCATCTCACAGCCTCACACGAAACACAATAACAAGAGAGTTGAGCTGTTCGCTTTATTTGTTAGTTGATCAACCCTTTGTGGATGGTCTGACCACGAAAAAAGCATGGGCGGGGTCAATATCGCACCAACGATCTGGCTCGATGAAACGTACTCGTATCTCGATCCATGTTTCCCAACACTACTTTTGAAAACCAAGCGAGATACATCTTTACACCGTTGTGTTAAAGTGTGTATTGCACTGGACGTGGCCACGGGAACTTATTAAACAAAATTAAAATCTTCAACATTGAATCGAGACGGATTCCGGAATGCATTGCAAAATCAGTCTTAAACTAGACAGTGTATCGAGGGTTTTGAATGTAAATCTAATTGTCTCGTAAGTTGAGTTTGCAGTGCACTTGAGGCGGTGACCGGATCACACGAGGATGGCTTTGGACGACTAGATAGAATTGTTTTGAAACAATAGTAAATGAAAGTAACAAAATGTCTTTTTTAGTTCTTATAATACGAGTATCATCTTAATTCTTTAAAAGCCTGTATGAATGGCCAGGATCACGAAGTTCATGGAGGAAGACGACATTTACTAATAAATGAAAGAAAGATAAACTTTGTACGTTGATACTAAATATTTATTAGAGAAACAAATTATCTAACGATGTATAACAGTTTCATATACACTGTAAAAGTTATTTCGTTAATTATCCCCGCAATTGATGAAAATATACTTTTCAGTTACCTCATAGCATCTTTATTTATAGTGTTTGTTATGTTGTTCACGGATATTGTTTACATAAATTTATTAAATTTCTCTCATTTATATATTTAAGTTTTATTACACTTATTTATACGATACGATTTATACGACAAACTTAATTACACACACAAACATCAGTTAAACAATTGAACCTCACCACCTAGTGTAAACCCAAGAGATGGGACGTAACGTCGAGCAAGGTATCGATTGTTTATAAAGAAATGTTTATATAGTGCAGGTTGCGCGATAAGTCTCGGGCTCGTTTTCATTTTATGACCAAATTGCCGATTCGGCGATAAGACACGATTGTTGTTCCTCTCGCCACGGTGTATCGCAGTATTTGCCAACATTTTATCGGCCTGCCCCGAACGGATCTTCGCCTCGGACGAATAACTCATTCTGTGCTGATTGCGCTCGCATGAGAACCGACTAAGGGACGCGGCTCAACGGTTTGTTGGCAATTTCTACCAAGTCTTAAGTGGTGAAGTTAAGGTGTCAACGGTTCTTAGGGTTTTAGGTGTCATTGATGAGAGAGTAGTCCTTCAACAAAATTGTGCAAACATTTTAGAAAAACATTTGGTATTTTCACCTTTCGGTGGCCAACACCGCCAAACTACTAAAGAGAGATGTCCTTTTTCTTGTTAAATATTTTTCTAGAAACTGTTAGAATCATATTGGCTGATATAAATAAGTAAAATTCAATTGAAATCTTCAGAAAATTGTTCAACAAAACGAGTTATACCGACAAGTCATAAATAATAAACCTAAAACATTTGAACGCACTTCGAACCCATTACTTACCCACCAAAATCAGTACCTTCAATCATTTACAAAATACAAAACCTCACACCACTTATCTGTACCTCCCTATAAACTACACTTACAGCGGTCGTAAGTTACGAAAAAACAAATAAACAATTATTGTTGCTAGGTGTGAAGTGGGTTCGAACCCGGGACCTTTTTCGCCATTAAATCATTCGCCAACCGACAGAGGGCGGGCACATAACTCTAAAGGTTAGGAAACGATGCAGCCTGCTCTGGAAGGCTTTGAGGCAATTTAGGCCTGTACTAGTCTGTATAGGAACATAAATACGTAGACATAAGTTTCTTTTAAGAGAGATTGGTATCAATCACAACTGGATTTTTTAATATACATATAATTATTAAATCACGCCTCTATGTCTCCAATTTAATCTTTGTAAGGTTTATGAGGTATACCCCGTCCAAGTCTACCCTAAACTTTGGCTTTATAAATTCCTTTCGTAACCCTCCTTTCATTCATCCGCTCTATGTGCTCATACCACCTAAACATACCTTTCTCTTTTTTGTCACTACATCTTCTCTTATACCACAACGTTCACGAATCACACTATTCCGTACCCTATCACACAATTTGACATTACACATTTTCCTGAGATAAGGTCGATCTTTACAGAACTTAATTCATGATTAATAACTAACGGGACTTACCGCGTAAGTTTTTATAAAATAAAGTTTAATTTTATTATACAAAAACTTACGCGATAAGTCCCGTTAGTTATTAAACATGAGTACAAATCGCGAATCTCTTAAAACTAGGATCTTTATTATTTTAAAAAGAGTAAATTTATAATATAATGTTTAGTTAAGCTACGCAGTCGTTTATTTACTCTAACTTTCTATGTTAATCAATTATAGCTAGAATAAAGCGTGTATGTATGAATCATGTATGTATGTAAAATCTTCAATATATGTAAAATTACAAAATAAATGAACATACTATCAAAAATAGCATATAACGAAAAAGTCACATCTTTATAATATATACGTACCGTTCTCTTTACAATTCCTGTATCACAGACTACCTTATAACACTTTATACTAGGCGGTGACTATAACAAAACGCCACAGAGCAAACAAAGAGAGAACAAGTAGCAAGATGTTAGTATAACAGTTATCTGATCTGTGTAAACGCATCCACCATTTTTCATAACACTCCCATTAACATTTTAAAACCAAACTATTGACACAGAGAGATCTTAATCTGTGAAATTATCCAATAATCGGCTACATTTGTTACACCTATGCCTCGGAGCCGGATGTGCCATGCAACTCTAAAACCAACCGTAGGTAATGGTAATACAGTTCAATTTGACTCGAATTAAGTCCGTTTTGTAATAGTTAAATAACAAAATGACCTGTCATACTGTCACACGTTAGCTCCCAGATTCTAATCGAGACATTAAATGTTTTGTCTGTTTGTTTGTTTGGGAGATGAGTTAGGTGATAAGAGGCAGTGATTAGGAACGTTTTGGGTACGCGACTCAAGTAGAACGGTAGGTAACTTACGAGTTAATTGAGGAGTCTTGTAAGTGTATGAGTTGACGCATCGACATTGATTTGTGTAAGATTTTGTTTAATATATTTTGGTATAAACAAGGTTATTTAATTCATAATATTGTATGGTTGAATACAATATTATGAAGTAAAAAAGATTTGGGGAGCATACAGCAATTTACGAACAAATTCACAACCCCAAACTAACGATAACATGGACATTCACTCCTTTAATACCTTTCGGAGTAGACAGAACCTCCGACTCATTATCTCTTCTGTCACATTCAACACTAATATCAGGGCTGTGATATAATATGGTATATTTATTAGCAACAGATTACCAACCCATCACCCAAGAAACCTTTAAACAGCAACTACGATCTGACAACAAACTTCCTACCAGAGAACACACAAAAATCTATATCTCAGCATCACAGAGTAGGTAACATATTGTTAGTTCCACAGAGAAGGCTCCGTTTAAGGCCCTGAGCTGGCTAATCTGTGGCACCCACGCGCTATTGTCCCTGTATCGAATGTGCTTGTATGGGACAGATTAGCATCGGCCGGTGGGAGGCTTGAGGTAGCTGCTTACGGGGAAAAGAGGGGAAAAATGGCGGCCTATGGGAATTGTTACTGTGATGGTACGGAGGTTGATGTCACATAATTATTGTGTGTGATATTTGTACCTAAGTTAATGTCAGTTTTTTGTTAAAAAAGAGTGTGTGTGTAAAGAAGTGAAGAGATGTTTGCCATAATATTATTATTATCTATAGCAACGGCAAAATAATTCATCACTTTGAATTCTTAAAGTTTTGATTGATAATAAAATTACATTCTCTTAACATTACGATTTTCGTAAAGAGTGATTCATTTGAGCTTTCTCAATAATGCCAATCCGCTTTTACAATTTTAGAACATCTTATAACTAGCCGGAGTTTATGGTTAGCAACTAATTATTCTTATTAAATAGGTATCTAAAAGTGACCAAAAACTGCTTATTACAAAATACATATTATCTCTTTGTCTTTAACCTCGTAAGAAGCAGGGCTTACGTTAAGCCGTTATGCCGCAGCCTGCAAATTTGTGTATGTGTTTAAAACATTAAACGCTTGATAGTGGGAGTGCTACGAGATATGCGCGTGCGCAGTCTACTCGGTACTTCGGTATGAAGGGCCATGTCTTAGTTATTATAAGACTTGCATATGTAATCATGTTTTTTTCCTTTGTGGTAATAGGTTAAATGTCTATATCTGTAAATTTTGACTTCATTTGACAGGTTTTTTTCAGGTTTATTAATTCAAACCTGGAATTCATTAGTCATTATATTTCGGGAAAGCGCTATCTAGTTTTTAGTTACGCGTGATTTAGTTACAATATTTCAAATCAGAGATATATACAAGTATCTTTGAAGTTCTTTTATCACCGAACGGTTAGTAGATGGTACTTTGGCTATAAATAATAAATACGCTATAAATTTTCGAGCATAAATTATTTACAGAACAATAAATTACTAATTACATACATATACTGTATATATTTAAGAAACTCTACAAATGTACTAGTAATTTTTGTGAATAAAGTTATTTTTGTTGAACCTACGTTCAACAAGCTATATATAATTATTCAATTTGTACTTTATTTAACCCTTGCCTATACCGGTGAATAGGCATTTCTTCCTAAACGGCCGGTAAACATGCAATTAATAGAGGCTCGTGAGACGCCTGCCCGTCTAATCGTATCATCAGCCCATTAACGGAGTTGCCGAAAAAACGCCTGTGGACCAACCCAGATGAAAGGAGATGGTCACACGGGGTAATGAATTTAAAATAACTATATAGGTTATACATTTATTTCGTAAATTTATGTCGACGTAGCTCAGTTGTATGGGGCTTGGTTCTGTATCAGTAGGTACAGGGTTCAAATCCCGCTTGAGCATGTACCAATGGAAATTAAGTTTAATTAATTTCTATGTACATTTTCGTAATAAAACACATTTACGAAATGCATCGAATTATACGGTGAGGGAAAACATCGTGAGGAAAAATATCTGTTCGTCGAACAGGTAATAGTTAGCGCTTGCAAATGTTGACATGGCTTTCCACCTGTCACATTGAGTACTGACTATCTGGTCAACACGTGGGTTCGAGGTGTCCATAGAATTACTACCTTCGCTATTGCGGAGATGGAAACCTGAACCTCTGACTACCCCGCATGGGTTAATGGTCATGTATTTTTATTTCAGGGTAGACAGAACCTCGGAAACATGATAATAATGTCTTTGGCAACTTTCAGTTCTACTCTGTCTACCCCGAAACGAATTAAACGCGTTCACGACCATTAACTCTTGCGGAGAAGTCAGAGGTTCAGGTGTCCATCTCCGCAATTGCGAAGATAGTAATTCAATGGCCACCTCGAACCCACGTGTTGACCAGATACGTATGTATGTGTAATATGTTATATGCATGCCTAGAATAATATTACCTCGTTCACATTGAGTATTTGTCTTGCAACGCTGATATTATGTACCACCACCACAATAGTGAATAGTTAAACAAATAGAGTGATAAATAGCATAGCAAGTATGATAAATGCTGGTTCAGAGAAAAATCAACAAGAAAATTCTGCTTTCAGGTGTTTTGCCGTGTGACGGTTAAAGTCAAATTAAAGCAATAAACGAATTTTATGTGATTATTTTTAGCATTAAGAAGAAGAGAAACACGAACCATATATAAGAGAAATTAATGATAATAACTAAAAAGACCAAATATAAGAGAAAATAATAATAATATTAAGAATTTTTTCTCGTAAATAAACACATAAATGTAGTAATATAAAAGCTGTTTATTCATCTCACGTGTGACCGGTCAAACACCTATCGGGATAAGATCAGTGAGCCGAACAATCATATCGGAAACACCCGTTGGACGGCTGTCATAGCACAAAAAACTAGCACCATTGTCTACGCTTGTTCTCGACTATAACTCCATGGTAATAACATCGATTTTGATACCGATAGTAGGGCCACACCGATTGAGAAAACACGTTGTGTTATAAGTTAGTCGTGGATGGGAGTATTAGAAGAAGGTATATACATATTTTAATCAATAATAATAATAGTCTAATAAGACATATAACAGTCAGATAGACGCTATATTGAAAAAAAGTGACGTTAGGAGTACCTATAACCATCGAGAGTGTATGAAGAGGTGTATGAGTAATGAAGCGAAAGTGGTCTGTCAGGATCGGGACAAATGGGGATCCGTGATCTCTGCTTACCCCTCTACAGGGAATCACGCCTGATTCCCACCTTTTTCCAAAATAGCGTCTATCTGACTATTATATGTTTTATTAGGCATAATATTATACCAAAAATATAACATTTATATATAACCACCAAAAAGTTAATCCATAAACCGCATCACTAGTCACTCAAGCATCTAATTACCCCTTAAAGAATCTCAGTCGCGACTACTCAAATATGTTAATTCGACAATTCTGTTCCTTTGGAATGGACAGTTTTAAAACCAGTATAACATGAACCTCGTTTACCATATAAATTCATACAACAGAGAGGTCAGGTACTCTGGTGGACTTGTAGGTACAAGATTGAAGATAAACTAAGAACAAGGCCCCGGGTTTGTTTCTCGTTTTGTCCGTGTCGACACGTGTGACGCGACACGACACTGGTGTCGCATTAACGCACAGCCGAATCGATGTATCGATGTTAGTTCGATGAATAGTCAGTTTAATATAAACACTGAAAAATAGTAGAATTAAACTTTATTAATTCGGTCTAGCTCAGTTGTTTGGGGCTGGACTTTGTATCAGTGGGAACAGGGTTCAAATCCTGCTTGAGCATGTACGTGTGGAAGTGAAGTTTAATGAATTTATACATATGTACATTTTCACAATATAAATACATTTGCGAAATACACCGAACACTAAGGGAAAACATCGTAAGGAAACCTACCTGTTCCCCGAACAGGTAATAGTCAGTGCTTGCAAATGGCGACATGGCTTAGCACCACATTGAGTACTGACTATCTGGTCAATACGTGAGTTCGAGCCGGCCATAGAATTACTTCCTCCGTGATTCCAGAGATGGGATCTATGATCTCTGCCAACCCTCTACAGGGAATCGGGCGTGATGTATCTATGAAATAAACGAATGAATCTATATTTCGACGTTAGATATACCTATAACCACCGTGTTTGTATGAAGAGGGTTATGTTTGTATATGAAAATAGTTTACCTGGATTTGTACCTACCCCTCTATAGTAAAACAGGCGTGATGTCTACCTTACAGGTACCTAATTTGACTAATCAAACAGAACCCAACAACCAAGATCTAAGGAACTGATCTTTCCAATTGGACAAAAGCGTGATAATACGATATTAAATGGCGTATTGTTCGTGCGCACAATAAATCATATTCACCCACTCGTTGGTAGATTACAATGTTATCCCTCGATCGCTGGCTGGGTAAGGCAGGGTGTCGACTTACACGAGGTATGGATTCCAGGTATCATCCCGCCACTGTATCGGTATATCTATACGTATGGGGTAGGTAGAGTCTTGAGTTACCACCTAGGTTAGGTCTTAGTAACATGATGTCAAAGTATGACATAATATATTTAGTTACATGTCCTTAAATCCCTGTCAAGGTGTGCAGAACCTCTGAGACAAGATAATAAATAATATAAAGAATAATAATAAATAATATTTGGAGATTATTACACAAATTGAACTAGCCCCTTGGTAAGTACATTTAAGACTTATGTTAAGGGTTAGTCAACCTATAGTTATTTAAGAATTACATATTATATATAGATAAATACATATATAGCATATATAATCAACGAGCAGACTGGAAAGCAGAAGAAAAGCGTAGTTCTTAACTCTGCCTCCACCGGGAATCGAACCAGGGACCTCACGATTAGCGTTCAGTTGTCTAACCAATCGCGCCAAGAAGGTCGTCAAATAATACACCGAGGTCAAAATTTTACATGAATATTGGGGTTTTGATGTCAAATTATGTCCCTTGCAGTTACGGACGCCAAACTAGCTGCCGTTTTTCTCGGCATGTCGTAGGAGGCGACTAAGGGACAACGGGTCAATGAAATCTGATTGGCTATGTGCTAGTAACCTGTCATCAATGGTCCATATAACATCACAACCTTAATATTCAAGCTTAAACTGACCTAAGTAACCTTCTCCAAGGTTCTGTCCACCCCGAAAGGGATAAAAGGACGTGAATATATATATGAATATGAATGTAGTAGGTTCACCAATCCTATGTTTTCATATCTCCAAAGTTCAGTTAACACAAAAGAGATTAAAGGACGTGAATCTATATGTGTGTATGTTCACACACAGTTTTTATCCAGTAGCGTAAACAAACAGTGAGGTTAGATAGGTAGGACAATTAGCCGTTTCATTGTTCGAGTGAGTAAAAGTCAGATGGAATTAGATTAGAGTGACCGAAACAAATAGTCTTAATTACTTACCCTCAAGTAAAGAGTTGCCAACTTTTGGGTTAGGGCGCGTTATACTAACATTTTGGGTAAACGAAGAAGAAAAAATATAATAATATGATTGAATGTTATGGTTAAATAGAGAAAAAAAATAGAACTAAATGATTGAATATAATATATAATAATACATACACATCATGCCTAATTCCCCGTGCATGTAGAGATCACGGATCCCCATTTGTCCCGATCCTGACAGACCACTTGATTTTGACACTCATACATCTTCTCATACACACACGGCATACAATATAATATAATAAATGGGTTCAACAATGTTTTTATGTAAAAAAGTTAGTTTTGGAAACTGTATCGCTTTGAAAATAGTTTTGATATAAAATGAAAAGAAATACTAACAACAGTACAATTAAATTATCTAACAATAGGTTGTAAAATTGTTTAATACAATCAAAATAATCTTAATATGTTGATATATGAAACATTTATACATATCATTAAGCGATCAACAAAAATAAATTCAACAATTTAATCATAAATACATTTTTCAAGCAAAAAACTATACCTAAACTAACACACATCACTAATCAAACAATCAACTCATTCTTAACCCACTTTTAACCCTTTTTCAAGCCTCCACTATGACGCGGCCTTAGGACTAATCTCCCAGACAAATGGGCCGAGCATCCGTCGTTTCGCCGCCGACAAATTAGCCAAATTATTTTTTCGATTACAACCCTATTGTTTAATCACGGCTCGTTAATAGGCCGTCGGAGATAACATCTCACTTTCAAAGTTCAACTCGGCGCTGACTAATTGGCTGCAAGTTCTACAGTGTGAACTCGGCTTTATACGCCGGCGTTTTATGCTTAAGCAGGGTTTAATTGAAGTTTTAAGATGTTGTAGTATAGTGTAAGGTAATTTAATGTATGTATGTTTATGTGGTTTGGGCACATGGAGCGAATAGATAAAAAAAGGAATGTATACAGCCAAAGTAGAAGGTAAAGTTGGACGGGGTAAGTCGTGTAAAACATACTGATGAAATTGGCGACATTCTTCTCAAGGCAGGTGTACGTAGTGTGAAGAACAGAAGAGCGTGTATGAGAAGGGTTGATTGTGAGTTAAGCAAGAGATTTATCAGCTCCGTTCTATTGTGGCGATCGATGGTCTCTGTCTATCTCGTTGGGGACGTAAAGACGTGAATATATGTATGTTATTTGAATGTGTGTAATAATATACAGTGTAGCAAAATTGAAAAACTTTTAGGATAGTGCTTGCCTGGAGTGCCTTACGAGAGAATCATAAATAATTGACTATGAATAATAATACAAATTTTTATACATAACACAGACTAAGATATTATTAATAATATTTGTCACAGATTACAAGAACAAACATGCAATTAGTTCTCGTATGTCATAACGTGTAAATGGTAAAAACTCAGTTTGGTGTGTTACGATTGGACGATCGCAACATTGATATTATGTCGGAACCGCTAATGTTAATATGTGTAATATGAATACAATACATACATAGACACACATTAATAACAAACTACTCTCATATAGTAGGTGTAGAACTTCACATCTTATATTCCTTCATATGCAAAACCATTATTCCTTCAATAGAAGCTCAAATTATAATAAGAATAGATTGATATTGTAGGACATTATTACAGCAATTAAATTAGGCCCTTGCTAAGTATACTTAAAACTTGTGTTAAAGGAACCAGTCACCGTAAATTTAAGAAATATATACTTATTATATGTAAATAAATACATATATAATCAACAATCAGACTGGAAAGCAGAAGAATAGCGTAGTTCTTAACTCTGACTCCACCGGGAATCGAGCCCGGACCTCAATAGCGTTCAGGCGGCTAACCGATCGCACCACGGAGCCACGGACCATTTTTCAATATACTACATCTTAAACTTCATAATGACAAGTGAGAATCGGTTAATTTAATAGACAAACATTTGAACATGCGATTTTCCAGATATAGTAATTATTTTGTTTTACGCAATCACGATTAATTTATAACTAACACGATTTAGCAGATACACAACTGCCACATGATCAAATGAGAATCGAACCTGGAACCTTCCTGACCAGTGTTATCAAAACTCTTATCACTCCCACAATACACTACGGATGTAGCATACCTAAAGCAGATTACAAACAACTAGAAACATTAGATCTCAATTACTAAATGATAAGCGGTATAGGATATGGAAAAACCCAAGTGATAACCAAAATGATAGGGATGCATCACCGAAATGATAGTTGGTTATTATGACTCATTGGTCCAGTTATGCTCAATAATAATAATATATAATAATTGAGACACTATTACACAAATCGAACAACCCTTGGTAAGTTCATTTAAGACTTGTCTTAGAGGTATACACACACACACACACATTTGATGATGATGAAATTCGTGTATAGAATATATATATATATATATTAAACGACCTGACTGGTAAGCAGAAGAAAAGCGTAGTTTTTAACTCTGCCTCCACCGGGAATCGAACCCGGTACCTCAAGAGTAGCGTTCAAGTGTTTAACCGATCGCGCCACGGAGCTCGTCAATGGTGGAGAGGTGAACAGAGTTACAGAATGTATATGTAATACAAAAATATATGGCTAAATATGTATGTATAATCACTAGTTAGTTAATGTTTCAAAAAGATATTAATAGATACAAAACTTTGTGATTTTTGCTTGTGTATAACCCGAAATGGATACAATATATAATTAATACATGTACATACAACTACATATATAAAATGCATGTACATACAAATTTTTATATTCACATTTTTTGTCCCTTTTTCGGTAAACAGAACCTCAACTTTCCTACCTAATAATCTATGCATACATAATTGAACCCAAAATCTACGTAACTTAAGAAAATAACTTATAACTTTATACTTTATTTTTATATGGAACATTACTGATGAAAGCCTGTCACCACTACACATCAGAGATCAGTACTATAAAAATATATGACAAATGGCACCTAACTACATTACACTCAAATCCCTGTAACAAAACACAATACTTAGTAAGCGATAAAACAACTTGCTCATACAAACGGGTGTGTCGATAAAAAATCACAAACAATCGAACTAAACCTGCCCTATCTCTGTGAGATAAGTCGTGAACATAATGACACGCGAGATAACATCCCAAATGTAAACAAAGACTTGAAGAGTAAGGTCCATGTTATTTTGGTACTGCCAGGGACCTTAGCCAAATGGTCGCGAATGTAGTTACGAAGGAACATACATAATACACATTTGACGACCTCCGTGGCGCCTGTAACCTGAACGCTAACCGTGAAGCCCCGAGTTCGATTCCCGGTGGTGGCAGAGTTAAGAACTACGCTTTCCTTCTGCTTTCCAGTCTGGTCGTTGATTAAATATGCTATTTATGTATTTATCCATGTATAATAAGTATGTATATCTTAAATATGCGTTGACTAACTAGTATCTTTAGCACAAGTCTTAAATGTACTTAGAAATGGACTAGTTCAACTGGTGTAATAGCGTCCTACAATATACTTTGATATCAACAAACAGGCTCCAAGTTGTCTTTTTTTTCTTTAAATTCTGTGTTCGAAATTCAAAAAAAGACTATTTAATGACATTGTGAATATGCCAGGTTAAAAACTGCATAAAAACTTTTAACTCGACCTAACAAAAAAATTTAGCTTGGACCAAACGAAACTGAAAATGCTAGATGGGCCAATAGATGTGTCCAGAAGTGTATTATATTATTACATTACGCCTGATTTCCTGATAGAGGGGTAGGCAGAGATCACGGATCCCCATTTGTTCCGATCCTGACAGACGAGGGACAATCCAATTCAAAACGTTGAATTTCTGTTCACTCTTACAAGGATTTCAGTCGCAATGATAAAGTTTACTAATCCGTATTTAATACAATCAATTAAGTAATTAACAAAATGACTTAATTGTAAACCACATTGATTTTACATCTCAAAACGGATGATTAAAATATGTACATATTGAGGAAAATGTCTTTAATTTTGAATGAAAACGTTGCGCCTTTATTGCCTTTTAGTGGTAGACAGTAGAACACGTGATGCGTGAATTAGTGCGTGCTGTGGGGATCCCAATTAGCAAATTGTTCCAAGAATAAGTACCTATAAACCCCGAGTGTGTATGAGAAGATGTATGAGTGTCAATGAAGCGAAAGTGGTCTGTCAGGATCCGGACAAATGGGAATCCGTGATCTCTGCCTAACCCTCTACATGGAGTCAGGCGTTCGTGTATGTGTGTACATGGAACAAATGATTAAGGAAAAGTGTCCAATATAATGAATTAAGGCGACTACACACTATCGACACACAGATAAGGTACATCTAGACGATCTGTGTTATCTAAGGTCAAAATGTTATCGGTATTGGTGGAAAATGAATCGACTTGTATAACAGAAATTCATACATATATCGCGTGCTTGTCTTTATATACACATATATATATATGAGACAACCTTTCATTCTGGTCACCCCTTTGGAATTATCTATGTGAGTTTATGTGTATGTATTTATATATACATCAAGATTGTAATCCGCTATGAGATAACTAGAGGTAAAGTGACCATAGGAATATAGTGGTGTACCTTAGATACTCGCATCCTTCAATCGCTTTTAGGGTGTACTGTACCGCGGAAACATAATATCTCTTTAGTCACCTTTAGCATAACTATCGGACAATCCCAACTACAAAGTAGCATTTAACGAAATTAAGGTAATTACACCTTTAACATAACAAACGGACAATCGCAATGTACCAAAAAATATCATTTAATGAAATAATGGTAATTCGTCATCGTCCAGTAAATTCCATTTACTCGTAATACACTAAGAATAAAATTAATATGTATAGGAAATAAATGGAATGATAACTAGCTGCCGTTCTTCCCGGCATGTCGTAGGAGGCGACTAGGGACTAGAACTAGAATTTATTGGGTGATAGGCTAGCAACCTATCAAAGTCCAGAATAATCCATTATAATCAGCTGGAATCCGTTTGTTCTTTTTATAAACCATACTACCAGTCAATAGTTACTTTCATAAGTTTATCAGTCAACTGTTTACCATACACTTCATACTTTGAGCCTTCATATCATGATCATTCCGTCTTAATGTGATTTGAGATAACGTTCGTCCGTTAAATAACTTTTAATGTATCTGCCAATAAGTAATGATGTGATGGTTTCTTCTCGGGAAGTGTTTGGGTTTTACACGTGACTTGTTTTTAGGGTTTACTGATTGACAGGTCTTTCAATGGGATGCCGTTATGAATGTCTAAGTTTAGGACGAAAATAGATATTTTTTGCCTTGTCAAAAAACCAAGTACTTATATACATATACTTGGTTGCTCGATCCTGACAAATCTGTCTTGCTTCACTCACACCCATTAACATTCTCATTCATGCTCTTCTGTTCTTCACACTACGTACACCCGTCTTGAGAAGAATGTCTCCAATTTGATCCGTATAAGTTATACGTGATCTGCCCCGTCCAACTCTACCTTCCACTTTGGCTTTATAGATTCCTTATGTAACTAAGTAAATAAACACAATTAATTAAGGTATACTACAGCAATCTGTTATCAATGTTCATTTTATTTCACTATTTTATTATTACTGCCGTGTTATGCTAGTTTTGAATAAAAGAATAGTTCTAATTGCCGTCTTTGCAATATAGTTTTTATTTGATACCCTAACAACCATATTTTTTCTCATCCCTTTAACTCTTTCTGTCACACTTTTTAATGTGACGCTATTTAGTAATTATAGGTTTTTAATTAGTATATTAGGGGTTCAAATAGGAAGCCTAAGCAAAAAATATATGCATATACCTTAAGGCTTTTGAGGTATAGGGTGGTTACCATAGATAACCACCGTGACTTGAAGGGTGCAAAAATATTGAAAAATGGTCAAATTAATGTAATCATTTATTTTGAGATTTTGACAAAATAATTAATGTATAACTGAAATATAATAATGAATTACTTAATTAGTATTGAAATACTGAGAAACACGACTTTCCTTTGTGAAGATAGAGTGGAACAAGACATTTTTGACATTACCATACTGTGTGGACTGGAGATCTTTTGGTGCTGCAGACAGACCATCTTCTGGATGTGGCCCTAATTGGTTGCTGACAATTACTTTCTTTCCTAATTTATGCAAGTACACTTAGTTTATGGTTTTTATAGCAAATGGGACTGGTGATCTTGACCAGGACTATTGCTATGCAGGAAACTTTGTTTCCTTGGTTTGTTCACGTATCACGGCGCCAATAGTCCTTGATAAATCGATTGTCTAAACTCCTTCATTGACATTATTTCCTAATCTGATTTTTGATTAAGTAACTCATTATAAATAAGAAAGAAAGTATGATATAACTATTTACAAGAGAGAAGGTAATCCTCCATTGTGATGCTGTGAGCTCCTAGAGATCACAGAAATATCCTGAGCCGCAATAACTATTTGCTAATGGTATGTAATACTCGCCGTCAAATTTC
Organism: Leucoptera coffeella; assembly: GCA_030578115.1. NCBI lineage: Eukaryota > Metazoa > Arthropoda > Insecta > Lepidoptera > Lyonetiidae > Leucoptera > Leucoptera coffeella. The sequence goes on from JAMBLF010000368.1 coordinate 166,596, forward strand.
TTATCATGGGAGTCTTGGTTATCTGCCAGACCCTCCACCATTATTGGTACTGCCGTCGGGAAACCAGAATACACATTTTTATCTTCATCATCAGAATTCACCTCACCTCGCAGATCCCAAAAATAAACATTCCCATAGACAATTCCCAGTATCCTTATTCGTCAGTGGTCGATACATTCTGATAAATCAATATATAACATAAAAAACAGAAACCCGAACTAAAAACATAAAAAACCCTCAATAGAAACTCATTCTCATGTCATCTTGCAGTCAACGAAAAGTAAGCAAATCTAATCCTACATGAGTCACGGTGGTTAGCGTAGTTGACCACCACTAATATTGATAAATATTGCCAAAATTAGTAAAGCTATCACACAAAAACATAATGATATCTGTTAAACACATAAAAAGGGATAAAATAACATATGCATCAAATAATAAATATCGCTCTTACCTTTTTTATGAATATTTTATTCCAGCACTTTCAAAAACACGTCGACAACCGTTTTTTCATCGAAATTTTCAAAAATTACCTAAACACTAAATTTGACAACTAGTGATATTTCTATATAAAAAGACACAATAATAAATATTAGAACCAATTATGAATCATAGATGTCGTTATTTATCTTGAAACAAGGAAATAATAGGTGGTTAGCGTCACTAACCACCTAACCGGAAAGAGTTAACTCTCATTCATCTTAGACCACACCATACCAATCTTAACTCGACTCTCTACTCACTCTCCCAGGGATGAGTCGTGAAGTACATGATATAATGTTAACGGAGCCAAATCAACAAGTGTGGGACAGATGGCGAATGTATCGGGGCAGATAACGAAACGGATGCTGCACTATCATCTCCCAACGAGATAAGCGATGCTCTCAATATCAACTGTATGACTATTTGATTCAAAAGCTTTGTGTTATAGTGGCCTTGTTGGGTATATAGAAGTTTGACTATATTAAGGCTATTGCTAAGTATCGTATGTTTGATATATGCGAAGTAATTGTATCAAGGTTAACAGTTAGTGAAACTACTTGTACATAGGCTGGAAAATTAATAATAATAAAAAACGTTTATTTACAGCCACAAAAACGTACACAATGTAAAACGTAGGATGTATAACGTGTGCATGTTATTGTCGCAGCAAAAGGGTTCTAACTCAGCTGGGTATGTTGTTATTGACTATGTATTAGCTACTCCTATATAGATAAATAGGTAGGTTTCCTCACGGTATTTTCATATTTTGTTTTGCAGGGTTATAATGTGTTAAGTATACATTGCAAAGGTAACATAAGTTTTCTTCAAAGAAATAATAACCTTTTTATTTAGGTTTAATAACTCTTACTACCTAGTGAATTATACATATAGGTTACGTATATACGTATAGGATGACTGATTAATAATTGGATAAAAAACTTTACTAAGCCAAAATATTCGTGATTCGTATAAGAATTAATCTTTTTAACAATTATGTACTTACATAGATCCTTTTATCCATTCTGATGAATTCATTCTATTTTTAATCTAAATTGGTATAACTATTATAGTTGAGATAGTATTGAAATACGTGTAGTATCTAAAAGAACATCAACTAATACGAAATTACTCACCAAAAATACACCAAAATCAGTGGGACCCAAAACACTAACCTTTGTTCTGACCTATATTTTTTTGTGTACATAGCTCTGTACTAGTCTGGGACGTAAATAGAATACTAACTAGCTACCGATCTTCCTGGCATGTCGTAGGAGGCGATCAAGAGACTAGGGTTAAATAGAATCTAATGGGCGATAGGCTAGCAACCTCTCCCCAATGTTCCGTTAACATCACAACCCTAACATTCATGTTAAACAATGACCTAGGAGATAATATATCTCCGAGGTTCTGTCCACTCGAAAAGGAATAAAGGACGTGAATGTTTACGAATACGTGTACATTTTAGTATTTTTGATGTTCCTTAAAACACCTCCTATAATGAATGCTGCCCTCTATTTCATACTTACTGGAACTAAATGTGGCGAAAAGATCTCTGTAACCAATCTATTTATCCCTATACGTATGGTTTCTGTGTATGTTAACACCCTGATACGGGCAATTAAATAAAAAAACATGATAACCTATCATATCCAGTAGCACATTGATATTATCAGTAATGTAGGTGGCTTGTCTCAACATATCTTGGCCTTATCGGTCCTGTAGATAAATAAATATATCTGTTATCAATCGACGTCTTATCTATTGAAATTTCATAAAATAAATATTACATGCTCGGTGGCATATCATGCGCAATAGCCCGTTCAGTAATGTGATGGACTCACAACCTCAATCAAGTTCTAAACTAACCTAGTAACTCAATTAGAGGAGAGAGAAAATTTGTCATAAGTTTTTTTTATTTTTTACCCATTTTTGCCATGGATGTTGGTTGCTATCATTCTTCTCGGCATGTCGTAGGAGGAGATAGGGACTAAGGGAAATGGAAAGTATTAGGCGTTCAGCTTGCAACTTTTCATCAAATTACAACATAAATATCATTTCAACCCTAAAACTTAGTAACCAATTTAACTGTTGCTATAAATAACACTCACCCACATATACATATATAGTATAGTTATAAAGTATAGTTAATTACAAGACATAGATACAAAAACCCTAGCGTTACACACACATCCGACCCGTCCCTCTATACAGAGGTAGACAGAGATTATACTCGTAAATCCCCATACTTCCTGATCCAGACAAACAACTTTCACTTCATTGACATCATACATACTCGACGACGGTCATAGGTATTTCATATTCGGCGGTTATAGATGATATTAAAGTCAATAATTTTCTATCTATCACCCAGAACATACCTTAGTCCCTTAGTCGCCTTTTAATATGGATAATCTGTTACAAACACATGTTTCTAATAGATTAACCAACTGACAGTTTATCAGATTACCATTTTTATCAAATGAAAGCTATGTGGACATATTGTAATAAAACATTGAATTGAAATCTGTTTGGAAACAATTTCAATGCAAGTGTTAACCAATTTTGATTTGCAAAACACTTTCGTGCCTCACGTAGATCATTTCTGAAGGTGTAGATAGATCTTTGAGGCTATAATATATATTCACTACGGTGAGGAAAACATCGTGAGGAAACCTACCTGTTCCCTGAACAGGTAATAGTTAGTGCTTGTAAATGGCAACATGGCTTACCACCTGTCACATTGAGTCCTAACTATCTGATCAACAAGTGGGTTTGAGGTGGCCATAGAATTACTACCTTCGCAATTGCTGAGATGGACACCTGAACCTTTGACTACCCCGCAAGGGTTAATGGTCGTGAATGCGTTTGTTTGTTTTTTGTTTGTAACATATATTCAGATTAGGCAGTCATAGGTACTCGTATTTGTAATGTGCAAAACGATTTCTTATTCCACTACTCTATCATACTACTATCATTACGGTCGTGAACGCACATTTTTCTATATCCAGTCTACAGTGAGGCAAAATGTCACGAGATTTTACTATCCTTATGAATAGGCAATGAATAGTATCTTTATACTACTATCTAGTAGAACAATCATTATAGATACTGTGATATTTACTAAAACCTCTGACCACCTCTTGAAACATAACGATTAAAAATTAATTCTTGAACCTCTGACTACCTTCCCAATCAAAACAGTCGTGTATCGTCTCCGAAAGTATTATAAGAAAGCAGGTAAATCGATTCGCCACTCGATTATTAGTGACTCGATATATCTTGGTGTTCGCTAGGGATTTGCCGATAAGGAGCATTGATCGATGATTCGCGGATAAGCCCACGATAGATAGGCCGATAGCAGATTGCTATCAGCTAGATCGGAATTAGATCCAGTCGGCCGATTATCCGATATATCGAGTCTAGATCATTCGATTCTTAGTGCAGCGATTTTATCTTTTAATCGTTACGTACAAACAACTTTGTTTTGCCACGTCTTTGTATAATATAGTTTTATATAGCGTATGTGTCTGGGACGGGAATATAATGCCAACTAGCTGCCTTTTTTAACGAGTTTGTAAGAGGTGACTAAAGAGCAAAGGTTCTATTGAAGCTACTCTACAGAGACATGAAATGAAATGAAATGAAATGAAATGAAATGAAAATCTTTTTATTCAACATAAGGATATTGATATCACTTATTGAACGTCAAAAAAAAAAAAAAAAAAACATTTTTCATAAAAATATGTCATTAACATAAAAATTATTCTTAAAATAAATCAATTTAGATTAATAAAAATAAAACTAATGGCACTTCGTAAAGTCAAACTCTGCAGAGAAGAAATGCCAAGAAACTCTGCAGACAATGTGTACATTAAATTTAAAAATACATAATTCATTTGAACATGATCAAAGCTTCACATCCAACAAATAGTGTATCATAACAAATTTAAGGAGAGTCCCAATAAGAACCGGAACGTGAAGCCATGATCACACAAAAATGAAACGTCACAAAACATCATTTATATAGTCTTTAACGGTGTAGTAGCCCTTCTCCATCAGCATCGCTTTAGTGCCAACTTTAAATTTTTCTAAAGGTAAGGACTTGATAGACTCTGGAAGTTTGTTGTACATTTTTATGCCCAGGCCCATAAACGAATCGTTTATTCTTTTAAGTCTAGAGCCACTATAATACAATTTATTTTTATTGCGTGTGTTACAATTATGAATTTCTCTTACAAGTTTGTATTCATTAATATTTTTTTTAACATAGACTAAGTTGTCATATATATATTGAGAAGCCACAGTCAGAACATTTATTGTCTTAAATATATCTCTTAAAGACTCACGAGGGCCCATACGGTAGATCGAGCGAATGGCTCTCTTCTGCAGCACAAATACTGAATTAATATCAGCAGAATTGCCCCACAAAAGAAGCCCGTATGACATGACGCTATGAAAATAACCAAAATAGAGTACCCGCCACATAAGGTGGCAGTTGGAGGCGTCGCCACAGTCGCGTAATCCAGTGTTGCCAGTAAACACGCCAAAACTAGCACTCACTGTGCCATACGGCTCGATACATTATATTGAGGTTTCATTTGTAACGATCTTTGGTTGCAGAGCTATAAACTCAAATAAAACAAATTAATATACCAAAGTCAAAAGTCAAAATATTTTTATTCAAAATAGGCCCTATCATAAGCTCTCTTTGAAAGTTATTTTATGATCTAAGTACAAATTAAAAAAACTATATATTGACAAAAGGAATATATATGAGTGAAGTGGAAGGGCGGTTACGTAGGGGCCGGCCTAATAAGACATATATGTAACAGTCAGATAGACGCTATATTGAAAAAAGGTGACGTTAGGAGTACCTATAACCGCCGAGAGTGTATTAGAGAATGTATGAATGTCAATGAAGCGAAAGTGGTCTGTCAGGATCGGGACAAATGGGGATCCGTGATCTCTGCCTACCCCTCTACAGGGAATCAGGCGTGATGTGTATGTATGTATGTAAAAAAACTATTTCAAACATGGCACTGAGCATTGTCTTTACATATTTTTACCGAGGTTAGTTCACCAACCATTTCGGCTGCTCAAGATGCCACGTCATGAAGACCACGACCGCTCTGATAAGAGCGTAACGATTGAGAAGAAGAAGTTCAGCGGAGACCCTTGGAGAAGAACTAACAAGTAACTCCAGAAATCAATTTATTATAATCACCCTTAACAAACATAAAAATTACAAAGAGTGGGCAAAAAACACAACTCTGGTAATACTAAATTTACCTTTCATACAAAATAACACGCAATTGCGGAAACGTCAAATTTAGTTCCAAGTTTGGCTACTGCCAGCTTATGTGGCGGGATCTCTACACAAGTCTCGCTGTGTCCACGTCAGTCAGGTGTCTAATTTTTTTTACGGCGTAGGCAGCAGAACTTAGCCTTTTCGCCAGACCACCGATGTGCTCACTAAACTTTAATTTTGAGTCCATTGTGAGTCCCAAGAACGTAGTGGACCCCACAATATCTAGAGCCACATTATTAACTACGATGCTAGTAATTGAACTCCTAACATTAGGCAAAGTAAACCTTACACATTTAGTCTTATTACAATTAAAAGCAAGATTGTTTATTCTAAACCATTGCTCCACCTCCGAAATCACATTACATATCCTTTCTGTTTCGTCTTTTCTTCTACTAACTTTAAATAATATTGAAGTGTCATCCGCAAACAACACCATGTGGCAACGGCCCAGACTTAAATAAGGTAAATCATTAATATAGACCAAGAAAAGGAAGGGCCCAAGAATGGAACCCTGCGGAACCCCCATAGCAGCCAAGCTGCCGCTCGATCGAGCTCCACCGAACTCAACACTCTGGATCCTTCCCCTCAGGTAACATACAATCAGATCTAGTGCCCTATCACCTATACCGTAATGTTTAAGCTTCATGATCAGAGTTTTGTGGTCCACGCAGTCGAACGCCTTAGAAAGATCGCAAAAGACACCCAGAGTATCCTTTGCTTCCTCCCAGGACCCAAATATATATTTCATAAGATCAACCCCAGCATCTGTTGTTGATCGACCCTTTGTAAAGCCAAATTGTTGCTTGTTGAAAATATTATAACTATTAAAATGTACTTGTAATTGATTTAAAATAAGTTTCTCAAATATTTTGCTAAAAGCTGGTAGTATTGAGATAGGACGATAGTTAGCAGGGTCAGTGGTACTACCAGATTTAAATAATGGAATGATTTTACCGTATTTCATCTGATCAGGAAACTCTCCGCATTTAATACATTGATTAAATATAATGTTCAACTCAGGTGCAACTAAATCTACAATGGCTGAATAAACCTTTACTGAATGGCCCCACAGATCAGACGTTTTCTTTTTCTGGAGCGATTTAAAACATTTGATGACATCTATTGTACTGATTTCTCTGAAACCAAAACAACTGTCACATTTTGGCACATTCTTTTCTAATATACATCTAGCACTCTCTGAACAAGATCCTAGTGGCTCAGTTATTGAGATAGGAATTTTGGAAAAATAACTTTGAAACACATTAGATATCTTCTGATTGTCTGTAATTACCTTATTATTTACTATAAGTTTAGGTTCTTTTATGTAAGAGACATCCCTTCCAGTTTCATTCACATTCCTAGTTAGAACTATTTGTAACTACCTCTAACATAAGTATACTGTAAGCGCTATTTATACAAATTAAATTTATGATAGACGACAGAATCGTGTCAACGTTACTTTTTACCTGATTGGCGAAGGTTACCCGTTGCCATGGTGACATAATAAACAAACGCAATTCCAAAACCAAAATACACGTGTAAGTCGCTAGTTATATTAAAATATTAATGAAAACAACTAAAAAGCCGTTAAACCTGCAAAATGTCAACAGTGACGCAGCATGGCTAATTATCTCCTCTCTTTGCGTTCGTGAAGATCGCAAGAGATAATGTTGATTTATTTCGCAAAACACTCCAAGATCCTGATGTTTGAGATAAGGTACATCTTGATAATATATCTGAATGCAGTCACTTGATACTTGGTAGGATTTCCAATAAAATCGTAATCTGTGGATTATAGGATTTGGTATGCCATAGTGATTGAAATGCTATTGAATAGTTACCTTCTTTGACGCTACGTCATAAGAGACAGTCATCCTTTTCAGGGTGGTCAGAGCCATGGAAGACTTAATAATATTTTAATTGTGTACACCATTAACGTTTACATATCACCATGGTGATGGTTCATGTATTTTTGGAAACTGTAACATTTGTAATATTAAATTTGATTTACAGACCAAAATGAATTATTAATTAATTAATTATGAATCGAAATACTCTTTTTAAATCAAATAATGTTAGAGAATTAATTAATTAAGAAACAAATTTATTTGATGACTTTTACCCGGCATTTATAATAAAACATGTTAATTTATTTACTAGTAAATACATTTAAATAACGATGACACAACACGTGCACAAAGTATAAATAAATATAATAGTTAAGATTCTAACCACCTTAGGAAAAGTTAATAAATACAGTAATAGAAAACATTGTGATGAAACTAGCCTATTTATATATAGCATAGTTAGTATTTACAGTCAACGCTAGAAGTGCAGTCCCAGTAACTTTTTATAACGTTTATAAGAACAAAAGACAATATTTTACATTGTTGATTGTACTTGTGACGTTCGTTGTGATTATCTGGAGTCCAAATCCAGTGATGCTTTTAACAAAATCGCAGTTCAATATCGTTTCAGTACTGGTGTGAAGTTGTTAGTGGCATAGCAAAAGTGACTAATCATCACTACATAGTATAAAACAAAGTCGCTTTCTCTGTCCCTATGTCCCTTTGTATGTTTAAATCTTTGAAACTACGCGACGGATTTTGATGCGGTTTTTTTTAATAGATAGAGTGATTCAAGAGGAAGGTTTATATGTATAATAACATCCATTAAATAGTGGAGTAGGCTATATATTTTATACCCGTGCCAAGCCGGAGCGGGACGCTAGTCTGTATCGCTATAAAAATGGAGATACGAGTATTTTGCACTTTGGGATGTCATGAATATTGAAATTTAACACTTTGGCTAATCCACTACTAAGTTTACACTATTACTGAAATGATATTAAAATACGATTGCTCTTAAACGAATTAGTAGACTTGGAACCTTGATAAACCAAATAGGTCAGATTTGGCTACTTAACCTTGTATGCAAAATCAGAGTTGTACAAAACTTTGAAGCTTATGCAGAGGTTCTGTCCACCCTGAAAAGAATTGCGGATTAATCACGTATTTATGCACACTAGTAGCTATACTGATACTGATCTAGATAATAAAAGGCTTAGGATTAATATCGAATTTGGAATTAGGGGCTACGATAATAATCTTTACGACCAACTGATAAAGTTCAGATCGGTATAAAATGATAAACGTTTATAACCCGACTGCCTAAAGAATCGTTTTGAGGTCGTATAACGAAATCGTAGAGTATCGATGATATATATGTATACATTCACATCCTTTAATCCCTTTCGTGGTGAACAGAACCTTGGAGATATAATATCTCCTAGCTCACAGTTTTGCATGAATATTTGGGACAAAAGATCAGTATAAAAACGCTAGCCCATTCCCCAAACAATTTCATTTACTCTACAGTAATCCGAGAAGAAAACTCGTCAACGTTATTCATACCAGACTATCACGAGGCTATATACATATATATATATATAATATTAGCACCGATACTACTAAGTAACTACAGAGACAAACGCATTCACGACCATTAACTAACTTAAACCACAGGTTTGGGTGGTATCTCTTCAATTGCAAAGGTAAACTCGAACCCACGTGTTAACCAGGTAGCCAATGAAACAGGTGGTAAGCCGTGACGCCATTTACAAGCACTGGCTATTCCTTATCTGGGAAAGGGGTGGTAATAGAATTCTTCACGATGTTTTTCTTCACCTTTGTAACTATTCGGTCCATTTCACAAATGTCTTTTGATTATGAAAATGCACATAGAAGACTACAAAACTCCTTTTCCATTGGTAGGGACATGCCCCAAAGTTTAAACCCTATACCTACTATTACAAAGTCAAGCCCTAAACGCCCGAGCTACACTGCATCAAAATAACAACTAAGATACCCTCTGAACCTAACCCCTCGGTTCCCACGGTCATTCACGCGTCACCACGGATGACATTGCCCATTCATTGGGCATCCAAACTGGTAGGGGAAGCTCTCTTAATGGAATCACTCAAATTGTAAAGGATCTACTGGAGTCATAAATATTAAGGTGTTTTTGAGAGACTTGCAATTTTTATTCAATGTACAGTTGACCCTTGACCATGGCCATTGTAACGTCGGGTAAGAAAAGTAATACTTTGTTTATAAAATATACAAGATAGTTAAGTCCGGATTTCTTCTAAAATTATATAGTTATTTCTGTAACGGAATGCTCATAATATATTGATATCGTACTATTTCTGTTTATTTCAAATGATAACATACCTTTCCAGTCACTTTAAGCTTTGAAATCAGTGCCTCAGTCACCTTCTACGAAATATCACATATAGAGCTACATTTTTTAATATTAAAATGATTTTCATAGCTCTAGTATGCATATATGTTCCCCATGGTAAATGTATAAAACCTTGCTAAAATTTAATTTAATTTCTTTGATATTTATCGTTATAAGATGCTAATGATGAATTGCCGTGCTTTTCTCTTTATAATACAATAAATGCCTGTTTCTAAAGCGATACGAGAACCAGGGTTTTTTGGTAACTGTTGGATATCAAATAAGCTGCAATACTTTATTGTAATTGCATCTCTTAATTATAACATATTGACAGCAATATCCAAATTTCTAGCCATTATAATCCCCATAGCTAGTTATGTTTAGGATTACTGAGGTGATATTATGTATCTGTTTGTTCTGTCATCTAATGGGTTTCATAAATTGGATAAAACAAGAAATAAATAAGCGATCCCGTAATATAAGTTTCAATTGGCAACATTTGCACATAGTGAATCGTAAGGTAAACTTTAGCCTATCTTATGCCATTGAACATTGAGTACAATCAGCTACAACGGTGCTTAAAGGTTTTTTTTATAATATTGTATTTTATGTATATTGTATTTCATGGTCCGGTTATATGGGATACTGATATAGAATTTTATACATTATATAATGGAACAGTAAAAAGTTGGATTTGTGTAACTATCCGAACATAATAATATTGCTGCGCAGATACTAACCACTAAATTTTAAATAGAGCCAGTCCGAATTTCATATATTAAATTGGTAATGATGTCATTACCTGATAAAAAAATGAAATCCACCACCATATCTTTAGACCGAATGAAGAAAGAAACATTTTATTACGGTACGTTAAACAATACAAAGACAAACTAACACTTTCACGACCATTAACAGTTCGGATGATCTGATCTGAGAAGGAAACAAATCTGACTGTGTCGTGTCGTCTACAAAATAATATAAATACATACATTCATAATACAATTTACATAAAACACTAGATAAGTCACTTGTGTTCCCACCGGTACCGAGGCGGCGGATCAAAGCGCCATTGTAGTTGCAAAGAGGCGGCATTAAAGCCATGTTGGTACACAAATGAATTTGTAACGACAACCTACCCTATTGTACTTCTCAGACACATGTTTACGAATGATCTCAACAGGGAATATAACGAGAATTCCCCTAGATCAGGGATTCAAAATCATAGATGAATGAAATGGTTGTTATCTGCCTTTTTTTAAATAAGAGGTATGTGAGAAGTCAATGGTATCTAATAGGCTAAAAACCTATAAATATCATATACTTCACCATTGATCATAATATTTAGTAATGTAATCTGAACGTAACATAGACTTTTACAATTAATAAATAAAACATCGTGAGGCAATTAACACCTTTAAACGGCGACACAGATCAGGCCATTTAAATGTCCTCTATGAAAAGTATTGTAGATATAGCCGTACATAAGCATGTATCAGATGAAAATAATTGAAAAAAGAGGCATTATTTAATAGAAAAAGTATTAATTGCTAATATGGACACTGGAACTAACGCCAATCTCGCAATTGTTAAACAAAAAAACTATGTTCCCAAAAATTCCTACATCTTCGTCACAAACGCGATATGTACATTAACAAAGTATCAGTCAGATAAGTTGTAAGAGGCGACAAGGCCTCTTTGAGGTCGGCAGAGTTAAAAGCCTCAGAGAGGTCAAACACATGTCCAATCTCACTTGGTAATGAGTCACAAAGCGGTTTTGACCAATGAAAACGCTCTACTGTATGTTTTAGGGAACGATTCTCCAAACACGACACGCTGAGGTTGAGTTAAGGAATCGTTTAATGGTTGAGTTTCAGTTAGGGATGTAAGGGTTCGATGGATTTAAGATCCTTATTAAAGTTTGATATATTTTAAAATAATCCTTTAAAGGAACAAATGTAACCGTTGTATAACTCCAATGATTATGCCAAAGTTACTACTCTCCTACTACTGGCTCTCAATACTGATGACAGATGACAAGGGCCAGCCTTAATGGAAGAGCATAGTTCAGTATTGCCAGAGGAGTCATGAAGGATCGAATAGAAAGATTAGACAGATAGAGACAGATAGACAGATAGAGTTCTACATAACCGATTAACTAACGTTTTTCGAATTAGATTCGAGAATTGAGTCCAGGCTTATCTCCTAACCACATTCCGTGTGGCATAGCTCCATTTTTCTAGCCTCATCGTATCTGTCTAATTTACAGAATCAACACACGAAACACTCATTAATCAATTGGCGTTGCCAGCGCTGATAAATATGTAAACGCATCTCGTCCACTAACGCTTATGTGCTAGTCAGAGGCTGACAAAATCATACGCGATGACTTGATAGGTAGATGGGATCATACTTCAATGAGACCGAAATTTAGCAAATGATAATATAAGTAAATATAACAATATAAGTAAGAGGTCCCATTTCTTCTCTACTTACATCTTTTAAAGAAATTAGGGGTGTATGTATATTTTATAAATAGATAGATAAAGACGTACGATTTAATTAAAACGATCAACCAAATATACACATTTACTTATTATACACTTTTTACTGCTTTTATTTACATATTATAATTCATAGAACACACAGTCATTTAATTATTAAAGTAGACAGAAGTACTTTTATCACATTTATCCTTTAATAAAGACAAACATAGTTATATTAGTGTGCACCTAAAAACAAACAAAACAGAAGCTTATATTCTCTTCAAGCCTCATCCAAGACACTGACCACCCTACAAAGGATTAACAGCTTTATAATAGTGAAGTTACACTAAGGGGTTGAGTGTTCCGGCGTCACTTAGCCGTTGATCATCTCTATTTTTAATTCCACAGCCGAGAGCTGATAAGAGCATCACTTATCTCGCAACATGTATGGCTCAAGTGCTCCAGCGGGATTCTACTAATCACTACATAGTATAAAACAAAGTCGCTTTCTCTGTCCCTATGTCCCTTTGTATGCTTAAATGTTTGAAACTACGCAACGGATTTTAATGCGGTTTATTTTAATAGATAGAGTGATTCAAGAGAAAGGTTTATATGTGTAATAACATCCATTAAATAGTGGAGAGGTAGATATATTTTATACCCGTGCGAAGCCGGAGCGGGTCGCTAGTAACAAATATAAACAACTATATACGTACTTATAAATAATAAACTGCTTTTCTTTATCCTGGGAAGGGGTGAGGCGTAAATGCAATCGACGATGGATTAGATGGATGTCGATATTACATAGTCTTTAATTTTATAAGACTCTCGATAGGTTTGCTAAATAACGAAAAAAACATTATAAATTAAAAAAATAAAGAATTTTATGACTCGGATGAATATATTGGATGTGTATTTAAGTCTGAAAGTACTAAGTAATTATAATACTGCTTGTTAACTTTTAAGAACTACTATCGGTACAGCAAGGGTATTAATAGGTAGATATTATTTATGTTTGAATCGAATCTTACGGCATATAGAGAAGAAACACTTCTATAGCTTTAAATTTACGGCAGAGACTATTAAGACTATTATTTCAAAACCAGACTACCACGATACAGTATAATTTACGATGTACATACATTCACAATATATTCATTCCACCACTTCTCTACGGGGAAAAGTAGAGACTATAGATCGCCACCTGGAACGATCCTGTCAAATCTCTTGCTTCACTCACACCAATTAACAATTAGTTCTCACAACACAATTAGCAGAATCGGGTGGGCGTCCATTCGAAACATACACATTTTTATCAGTGGAACATTGAATGTAATCTGTTTTAACGAGTACGTTTACATCTTGTTATCGGGCCAAACAAAACTATAGGCGGCGCACCCTGTTACTTTGTACTCACAGTTTAACTGAAAAAGAACTAGTTCTCTCTAGATTAACATGGAGGCTCAATGTTTCATGTCGTTACTATACTTAGTTTCCTATACATGAGAATGAGCATGCTAACTGCTGTTTTTCTTGCCGGCATGTCGTAGGAGGTGACTAAGGGACTAGGGGTATTGGGCAACGGGCTAGTAACTTGTACGTTGCTCCATATAATGTCAAAATAATAACTATAAAGGCTAAAAGTGAACAAGAAATTTTATGTTTCCGAGGTTGTGTCTACGATGTATTAAAGGTTGTAAAATTAATGTTGTCAAATTAATTAGGAATTTGGTTTTCATAATACATTGCTAAGGTTATGTGTAAGCCCTTAGTCCCTTAGATCTTACAACTATCTCAGAATAGATGCAGATATTGTCTGAGGCAGAAGAACTAGTTATTCTATTTTTGATGTGATTTATAAAATAGAATTCTGTAAAACAAACTTGTTATTATTATTTCTTAATGATTAAGAAACAAATGACTAACTAGGATATTTTGATTGAATAAACATGAAGCGTCACCATCTATAATATATTTTGAGAAAATTCGAGTAAATTCCAGTGCAAACAGGATTTGAAACTTCAAACACTTTCATCATTTATTCATCACTAAAGATTCGCTTATCTCGGTTTTCACTCACTAACTACTCGCTATCTCGGGGCAAATATTTGAGCAAAAGATAAATTAAGTATCTAAACTATTATCTTATTATTTAATTGTATCAGTTATCTATTTGAACGTGAAAATTATTGTTGTCATACAAGAATTCATTCACCTCGCGTGAATAACATGTATGACTATCTAAAAGGGGTCCAAAACCACTAATATGCTATGATTTTTGCTATAGCGTAGTTGAATATCACTTCAGGGAATTGTTAGTGGAATAGCAGAAGTTTTTACAGCTTTTTTTTACACTTTTGCTGTCATTAATGGTAAAATTTGACACTTGTGAATCCACTTCCTTTACACTATTACTAAAGGATATTGAACTACGAATGTGCTAAAAAGCATTAGTAGACATGGACCCTTGGTTTTTTATCATTCTCAGTAGTTAAGTACACACTTAAATCCATTTTGGAGTGGACTGAACCTCGGAGACAATATTTCCTCCGCCTTAGCATAACTGTCTTAGTTAGGGTGACATTGATATGGAATATTGGTAACAGGTTGCTAGCCTATCACCCAGTATTTTATTATTTCGAACTGAACGCTAATCGTGAGGTCCCGGGTTCGTTTCTTGTGGAGGCAGAGTTAAGAACTACGCTTTTCTACTGCTTTTCGGTCTAGTCGTTGATATAATCATTGTAATGTTACTTCTTATTTCTTAAATATACGTTGACTAGTACTCTTAACACAAGTCTTATATGTACTTACCAAGGGACTAGTTCGATTGGTGTAATAATGTCCAAATATTATTAATTCATATACGTGTGATCGCAGTATACTACAAAGTGAAAAGAAAGGCATTTAGTCGTCTCTTTACGTCCCAGACTAGGACGAGACGGTCTCCTCGAAAAGGGAACAATTAATATCTGTAGCGAGTTCTAAGTAACATATCAGTTATATGGCTACGCTGATAAGTTAAGAAGTCCAATTTGAATGTTTTTTCGAGACGTTATCTTATCGCGTTACAAAGGTCGATGGGTCACAATTTTAATCGGCCGCGTTATAGGACTGACAATAGCGGCTATTCACGGGACCATCTGATTGTCTACCCCAATTAGTAACTTAGTACTACGTGCGCTTCACGACCTAGCCCTTTCGGGGTTGGCAGAGGTTTGACTGACTGAATATGGTCTAGGTACACCAACCCTACCAGCCTTTACGCAATTTGATAGGTTATGAGTCCTTCCCCATTTAGATAAAGCTATTATTAGAAAGGTTACAGTATGATTAGCCTTAAATCTATGTAATATATCAAACATCAAAACCAATCTATCTTATCTATCCAATATGGTTACCCATCTAGAAACTAAACACACCCAACGTAACTTAACATCGATGATTAAATAAAAACCCTGCATGTAATATGCCATGAATTCTCGTTCACAATTCAAGTAGAATTAGCCTCATAATTTTGTCCACCCCGATAGGGAAAGAATGTATGTGTATAAGTTTCACGTTACTCACGTAAATAGGTAACGTTACCTTCACGTGACGTAACGTACACGTGACTTGCAATGTGTTATGTCATTGTTTAGCCGATAAGGAGTATTGTTATGAAGTAAGACGCAACATAAGGGCTTAAACGTGCTAATTGGAGGTATAGAAACATAATTATATAATCTTTGAATAGATTCAAGATATTTTTAGGGCTGTCAAATTATTTTACATTAATTCATTCGTGTTTCAATGTTAACTATTGTACAAAAGCATTTATTTTTGTTCTCAGTGAAAGATATATAATGTAGTAAACTTAATTATTTAAGCATATAACTACTCTTAATTACTGTATCTATAACTGGTTTGTTACTGTTTTGTTTCCTTTTAAATAAATAAATAAGACTTTTCGAATGGATGCGAACGGCCACTGACAGGGCGAAGTGGCGTCATTTGGGGGAGGCCTATGTCAGACAATGGATTCAGACAGGCTGATGATGACAACACTTAAATAGTTAATAGTAATCTACAAAAATCTGTAGGGAAGTCAAAAGTTTACGCAGTGCAGAAAAATTATAATAGTTAAATAAAGATATAAAAAGGACTATTGCTGTAATTAAAAAACCAGGCAAGATAGAAACTAAAAGAAAATTAGTTAATAATGTAACATTGTAACTGAATAACTGTTACAATAAAAAATATATATATTATCGTTAAAAATTGCATATTTTATAGATAGCATAGAATTGTCAACATGCATTTCATCACCAAAATAATATAGATAAAAGAATATTGAAATAGCATTGTGAATTTAATTTGTAATATCGATATATTATGTCGGGCAATCGATATATCGATATCAGTAAAGAAATTATAATTTTAACCTTACGTAAGGTTACTGTGGAAATGTTGATGATAATGTAATTTAATTTACAACATAGAAATTGGAATAGATTACTTAATTTGTGATAAGAAAATATATTTATATATTATATTAAAATATACGTATAACTTACCCTAAATATTATATAAGTCTGTATAATTTTAAATATAATGTGAAGTTTAATAGACAAATTATAACTATTGATTTATTAGTAATACCTTTATTTACTTTAAATAAATTATAATTGCTTTCAATCACTAAAGTAACTAGAACACTAACAATTCATCCCTCTCGATATTTCGTACATTATTACTTACTATAAAATATAAATAAATGCAATTGACCGAATGCATCATACTACATCAATATTCCATTCAAACTTCACCACAATCTATCACTACAACACACAACACTAAAAGTAACCAAAAATACATAAACATTCACGTTTCATCTCTTTCGGGGTGGACAAAACATCGTGAGATACAATATCTCCTAGGACACTTAGCATTCATTGGGATTGAGATGTCGTAATTGTAACATTTACGACAGGTTGCTAGCCCATCGCCCAATATATTCCATTTACCCCTAGTCCTTTCACCTCCTACAACATGCCGGAAAGAACGACAGCTAGTTTTATCTTCTTATGACCCAGTCAGTCGGCAAGGTGGGAAGACGACCTGCGCAGGTTGGCCGGCATCGAATGGATGCGAACGGCCACTGACAGGGAGAAGTGGCGTCATTTGGGGGAGGCCTATGTCCAACAGTGGATTGATACAGGCTGATGATGATGATGACCCAGCCTAGCACGAGACTTACCCTTAAACTTTAATATGATGTAAAAATAGTTACTTTCGGTATTTACTCGATGATTCAGTTACTGAAAGTACTATTCGCGATAAGGGGAAGAAGGTCAAACGGCGATATGGTTACATCGACCTCACGATATTTGTCTTCTGATTACACATCAATCACCTGATCGAGGTGTGATCTGGTTGTGGACCCTCAGGGTAGGTAACCATACATACTGGCTACGTTTTAAATACCTTTCTACGTTAGTCTGGGACGTAAAATAATGCTACTAACTAGTTGCCGATCTTTTCAGATTTGTAAAATTTCATTCGACTTGGAGAAAAAGGATCTTTTGAGTGATAGGTTAGCAATCTGTCACTAATGTTCCATATAACATAACTCCAATATTTATGCTAAATCTGTAATATGTCTTGTGTCTTATTACGTCTTATAGTAGAATGAAACATTCAGATAACTAGTGGGGGAGTTTAATAGAATATTTAACCTCCTTGATAAATTGAAATTTTGTAAGGGGTATCTTTAGAAATTATTGTAAACATTTAGACGATAGATGTCACTAATCAATACGGGAAATATATGCCTATACATTTACATGTGTTAGTAGGTTAAAGACGCCCAGATAATACTTCACTTAAGTTTCTGATCACCCCAAAACAGCGAATAGTCGTGATGAGTAATGTTAATATTTTTTAAGTAATACACTAACGTAATATAATGCAATGTATTGATAATCCTATCGTATAGGTTAGAGGTTAATTTACTAGAACAGGTACCTACATAATTTAAGCTAATCAAAAACGATGAAACTAAATAAGCGATGGGCTAGCAATCTGACAGGTTGGGTACTAGGTAAAGACTTATGTAGTAATTATGGTGGTTTCCCAAGTGTCTGACTACTACGAAAGGGTTTAATGTCGTGAAGATATGTTATTATAGAAGATAAGTAAATAAAATTTCAAGTTTTAATTATTATTTCTACGTCATTAATGAATGCAACTTGATGACTGTCATAAAGAGACAACATTATACAGAAAGAGATAGTATTTCAATTTTAGACTAAGGTACATATTCCCGTTCAGGGTAAATAGAACGTCGGAGTAGTTATGCCATTTCATTAGAGAGTTCATATGGTAGGAAATTGAATTAATTCAAAATTTTATATAATATTATATTATAAATTCTCAGTTCAAGAAAAGATGTTCATACAAGTCAATTTATAAATTAAATTATTCTGCTTACATTAAGGGTAGACAATGACTAAAGATCCTTTGGTAAAATTTAATTGTAGTTGTTAACAAATAAAAAAAAAAATAAAGCTAAGTTATGTAAAATAAAGTGAAGATGTTCAAAACTACTAACATACACAGTAGGGGACACGTTAATAGTTATGTATGTATGAATGTTACTTAAATTAATTATGTATTTATTTCTACTTTAGGTTTATAGTTTTAATTACTTGTTGTATTGTATATAATAAAAATTATAATTAAAAAATTATGTAGTTACTTATAAATAAAAAAATACTTATAATAATTTATCAATACGTTAAGCGTACTCCGTATATGAATTCTACGTTCTCATTATAGATTACCTATATTTGTTTCTAATTTCTATAAGACAATATATATATATATATATACATTCATAACCATAAAGCTTATGGGGTAATCAGAGGTTGTATACCATCAACTGCAAACTGTGATAGAGTTTGAAAATAATGCTAAAGTTCGGAATTACTCACTCATACGCGTATGAATTAAGTTTTACAAGGAGTTAATATCCTTATGAACTCAAAGATAAAACAGTCAATAAGTAATACTCACTTCATATTATGAGTATGTTTGCACTGGCATATCAGTAGAATAAACAAAATGATATCAAAATATTTTTGTTATAACCTCAACTCTTGTTTGTAAAGTTTTCTATAGAAATTTTCAAAATGAAAATATAAAATAGCTTTAATTATTATTTAGAGAACTGTCATCCCCATAAATTAAGAAGAAACAAACATAAAAAAATATGTTACTATAAAAGTGAATCATCGCGAAATTGCAATTAGGCGCTAAAACTAATGGATTTCTACATACGTTTTAGAGGTTTCGGGTTGCTCTGCTTTCGGCGCGACATATCCTAGCACCCGTCGCCTGCCAAATCCAGCGACATCACCACACAGCACAGAAACTTAAATAAATCAACTGAAATAAACTCGTAAACACTCGCGTCAGGTCACGTGCTCAACCGACGTGCGATCAACACGGCGTTTCGCGCCTTACTAAAGTTTTGCAGTAGGCGTTGCTCGGAGCAAGGAGGTCCCGCCCATTGAATCGGCCTCTTTTGAGTATCTCCATAGAGGATGCACTTTACTTACAGCCTCCTTGGTGGATTATCATTGTTGTCTGTGCATAAAATGTTTTACGTGTAGGTTATTTAAGTTTGTGTAATTATGTTGTATGAATATGGTATGAATTTATGTATTTCTTTTTGGTCTCGTGCTATGTAACTCCCGTATATTAAGGCATGACGAAAGAGGCGACTAAGCGTAATTACATTACGCCAGAATTGCAATGGGCTAGCGTCTTGTCATAATATTTTATATAATACTGGTGATGATCAGCGAGGCATTATTGCCTTCGTAATTTTGTTTGCCCCGCACAATGATAAACAATAAATAGGGAAATACCAGGAAAAATAAAACGGTTTCTTTGATTAGCTATTGCTATGATCTGCATAAAAGTTTTATTTAATTTCCGAAAAGTTCTTCGCTGTCATATATTATACCTAATTCTAATGCTTAGTCCTCACAATAAATTTTATACCTTGTCTAAAAGCTAATGAATTTATTGAATATACATTTGTCCAGTACTAGTTGGGACGTAAAAAGAATGCTAACTAGCTACTGTTCTTCCTAGCATGTTGTAGGAGGCGACTAAGGGATTAGAACCAAATGGGCGATGGGCCTGTTAGGCAATGAACTTCACCAATGTGCCATTTGCCATCAAAACCCTAATATTTATGCTAAAAAAGAACACAGCAGAAATTATCATGTCTCTAAAGTTCTGTCCATCCCGAAAGGGATTAAAAGACGTGAATGAATGAATACAAAGAATGCTAACTAGCTGGCGTTCCACTCGGCATGTCGTAAGAGGTGACTAAGGTATATAGGGTCAATGAAATCTATTGGTTGATATGCTAGCAACCTGTCACCAATGGTCCATATAACATCACAACCCCAATATTCATGCTAATGAGTGACCAAGGAGATGTATTTATGTCTCCAAGGTTCTGTCCACCCCGAAAACGATAAAAGGCCCTGAATGTATATGTATGTATGTATTCAACATACATTCGACGATTATTCCTTACGGGAAAGGCCAAAACCTGTTTAGCGTACGAGTACCTAAATTGAACCTTATTTTCAAAAGATCGCTCCAAATATGATTAGAAGAATAGTAAGTAGATTTACCCCGAAGTCACCGATAAAATCATATACATATTTTTATAAAGGTAGTTATTACGCTGTTATTGAATTGTAGCATTAAAAAGCTATAATTACCTACTTATAAATACTCATATACCATGATTATCACTAAAATAAAAAAGGGGACGTTGGGAGTACCTACCTATAACCGCCGAGTGTGTATGAGAAGATGTATGAGTGTCGACGAAGCTAAAGTGGTCTATCAGGATCGCGACAACGTGGAGATCCGTGATCTCTGCCTAACCCTCTACAGGGAATCAGGCGTGATATGTGTGTGTATGTATATATCCCTAAAACAAGTACAAAAATATCTCAAATATTAGGCACTGAGTCTAGTCTCTCCGATTTATCTTCTATCTCGGCATATTGTAACATATGACATCATGACGACATTACATATAGAAACAAAAAAGTAATCCCACAATACTATACATACCTGTCCTTTATATAATGGCCAAAGAAAGCTTAGGAATAAAACCAAATCTTCAGTCGTCTATGGATTGTCAACAAAATCAGCAGCTCAGTGAAAGTTCAAAATACAAATATTTATTTTCGGCTGAATATGTAGTCAATTGTGATGCAAAACTGACTAAATATGTTCGCTTTGGGAAAAAATTTGGGTCCTCAACTACAACAAAAGAATTAAAAAAAACAAATATTGGCTAGCAAGTCGTTGTCAATCCTATCAAAGGCCTTTTGAAAATCTAACAATACCGCAACTCTTGCTACTTACCTATCCTATTTTTTACCTACTACTATCTACTTACTTTACCTACCAACTTCATAGGTACCGAAGGAATAATCTGTATGTAATGCTAGAAAGTCATTAAACGCAGATATAGGTGTGGTTATACCTACTGAAATATAGTAGGTATTTCAACGCAAGTGAAAAATAGTATCTATACGTACTCTCTATTCTAATCTATCTATTTTAAAGATATAGTTTATGCTAATGACAGTATTTGAGATAAACATCTTTATACAATTAATAAAAAGATTTTTATTTCTTTAATCTAATATTTGTATTTGTAACTGTAATTATATTTTTTCTTGAAGCACTTACCTATAACACGGTGCAATAAGTTATAATAATCATAGGGTAATTACTACGTATTTGGTGTATGAATGTAGATGAAGCGAATGTACGTACTTATGAATTGAATTAGGCAGGGTCGCGAATGATAGGACTATAATTTTTGCATACACCTGAAGGTATGTTGGTCAGATATGAATATTTGGTCAATTTTTAAACATAAGTTGTCTCCAAGCCTATGTTGATAATTTCTCCTAGGTCATCCTACATTAATCCAAGAAAATGCAAGGAATTCTCTTAAACAAAATCAGGAAATTTGTTACATATTAAAAATATGGCAGAATTAATGAATCGAATGAAATAATAATGTAATTTCGACGAAATTTATATGTAATTTATTTTATTAAATAATTGAAAATATTTAAAACAATTAGAAGAATTATTTTGGATAACAAAGATTTAATGGTTCATATATGCCTACTCATTTAATATGCAACAGTAGAAAGGCATAAAAACCTTAAACTATGTAACGCTTAAAGTTATAAAGCGTATAATGAGCGTATATTTCTAAAACTACATATGTATTTGGTACTTCTAGTATAAGTTAAGTTTCCTTCGGTTTACTTTTTCAAATGCCAGTAATTTTGTTGTCATTTTTTTCTTTGTAGACAACATTTAATTTTATTCTCATGTGATCAAGTTTGGCAACAAAAATTTTTACCAAGTGATTTTAACAATCCGAATAAATAAAAAGTATTAATAGAGCAAAAAATTCCCAACAGCTAACTACCATCTCCATATTTTCGGCACAGTGCAGTGTTCTACACAGCATAGGCAGGGATATAAGAATACTATATTAGATATACGTAAGTTGTTATCATTCCACCTTATAGTACTACGTATACTGAAATGAGGAAACCAAGAATCTTAGTTTTCAAGGCCATCGATTTTGTGCTTCAATAAAATTATATTATATATGTAGTTGTCTATTCATGCGTACCACGAGTTATATTATCTGTGCCACGAGTATATTATTTTCATATAATTGACGTAATTTAGTGTAAATATATCTATATTAATGTAGATGATTTTTAAATTAACGGAACGCTGAAGATCAAATTTTTATTAAGTATTATCGTGCCAATAAATTTTACAGTCAATAGTATTATATTATCTGTGGTCAAGGATACATATTTTAAATTCCTAGTATTTCAGCTTCATTTTTTAATTCCTTTGCAGTTACATCTCGATCATTGATTAGACCAATTAATTCTATGTTGTTTTCGTTGTCGTATTTTGTTCTAAAATCTAGAACTTCACCTAGTTTTGCTATAGAATTATTATCAGTACTCAATATTTTTAGTCTATTCAGTTTTTAGTGACATCTATACATTTTGTAAGAAGGTACAACTCATGAATACGAGCTTGCCCCTTCTTGATAAACACTTGTATATTTCTCCTTTGCAGTATTTTGTTCGTGTTTTTGTCAATAGATGGCAGTTAACTAAAGTAAGTTATTTTTTTTCTCACTGAAATTCTTATTTCCTTCAAATTTAACAAAACTATATGTGTGTTGAGTACTTTGACCCCAAATAATGAAGTAAAACTTAGCAGAGCTCCAGATATAAAAATACTAAGGCAGAGCTTGACAATGTTACTAAATTTTTATTCATAGATGGCGCTACTTGTATAATGTAAAACGCGGTATTAAGATAAGCCAACCTATGGTATAGAAATTCGTGGAATTTTCTGTAATGTAACTCTGGTTTCCCTTCAAAACGTATAAATCTTTCGCCTTTTACTAAAGATTTCCGTGGAGGGGAACACTCAAATGAGTCTAGTAAAAATTTTTCGTAGTCCTTCTAGGACTCCAAAGTATATAAAAGTATAGTTTTAACTAAATAAATCATTCACTCGGTCCTGCTAAGTTGCTCACTTGAGTGATATTTAGATTTTTTTTCACTGTCTCATAATGCAATAATTTTCGTTTCATTACTTGTTTTTTAATTTTAAAATTCCGTGATGCTCCGCTACGTACTTTGCAGCATGTTGTCAGAGTTAGTGACTAAATTAAATGTCCTCCTACATATTGGAGTAAATAGAATCTTTTAGACGATGGGCTAGCAAACTATCACCGATGTTCCACAATGAAGTCATCACAACGCTAATATTCATGCTCAAAAGTGACTGGTTATTGTGTCTCGGGGGTTTCTGTCTACAACCGATTACAGGATCATAAATCTATTGAAATTTAAGAAATTGACTAATCGAATATTATAAAAATATTTCTAGTAAAATTTTGGCTCGTAATTTGGAAAATTTCTGTGGATATGTAGGTAAATTGTCCAAGTGAACCTAAGATTTCACTAATATTCAGTACACTGATATTTTTTTCGGGAATTGCAGTAATGCACATAGGTAATATGCTTAGCCAAAAATATTTTTATTTGAATGTGATTAAAAGTAAATAATTAATGTAGAATGTAGGTATATTGTAATATTTGGATAAAATTTATTTCAAAATATCAGTAAACAAAAAATCTGGCTGGGGTAACGTTACTCAAGCCGGAACTGTTTTTGTCAAATAATTGAAATAATTTACCAAATTTAAAAATCTTCATACCATTTACAGAAGCTGTATATCTAAAAATCTATTGCACGTGGATCACTATTTTTGACATTTTCTGGCTGGGGTAACGCACACCTATATTTAATATTATTACAATTTTGTTTAAATAAAATTTCCTAACTCGTTAAGAATAAAAACAATTTTATTTGTGTACATAAAAATTAAATAGCTACATCATCTCGTAAACATAACATAAACAATTTAATAACTAGTATTTGAGAACGAGTATAAGAAAACAAAAGAGTGATCACGCGTGGCGAGCGTGGCGGCGGTGTGTCGTCGCAGCGAGCGGCGGCCGAGGCGTGCGGAGGTGACGAGGCGCGACCTTGCGTCTGCCGTGACGTCAGGGGGGCGCGCCGGTGACGTCACTCGGCCCCGCGCGTCACTCGCTCGCCACGTGAAGAGCACGCTCCCGCACGCTCCCTCTGCGTGATCGGCCGAGGCCAGTTCCCTCCGAGAGAGGCGGCGGCTCATTCAACCGCCGCGAGCGGACCGCGACACACGTCTCTTGCCAGACGCTACACTTTCTCTGTCGCTGCGCTTCCCGCGTTGAATGCCCTGCTGCACCATGGCTACTTTGGTCCAAGTCTGCACACCCCTCTCCCCACCCAACACGCCGCCGCTCCTGCGACACAAAGTGAGTGCTCCTCTTTCATATTTTCATTTAATTGTTGTATGTAAACAAATGTTTTTTTTTATAAAATCAAACTATTGGATGTAAAAAAAATTTTGCTTAATTATATGGTTTAATTAATAATAAGTGTATGTAAGTAGCGCTACGAGAGCCCTGCTGACTGGCGTGCAATGGAAAGTGCGTCGGCGGTGGATCACGGCTCGAGCGCGTGCACCGCTTGCGACTCAGTGCGCTCACCTTTTGGTTCGCTTGTTGCAGATGCCTCTGACGCCGCAGCCGTCGGACTCGGAGAGCGAGCAGGAGGGCGAGCTGGCGCGCCTGCTGCTGACCACGCCCCCGCCGGAGGCGACGAGGCCCTCGGTCATCATGTGCGCGCACAAGCACCGGCCCTGCAGCCCCGAGTCACTGCCGCCCTCGCCCACGCCCGCCATCAACATCCTCAAGGCGCTCAAGTTCAAGATGAGCCGCGAGCGGAGCTACTCCTACGCCAAGTACGTGGCGAGCCAAGCGCAGAGCGAGCCCCCCACGTCGCCCGCCCCCATGGAAGTGGAAGCGCCCACCCCCGAGCCGCAGCCGGAGCGGTCCCCTCCGCGAGTGCCCTCCCCGCACCCCGAGGTGCTCTCTCCGCGACCGGAAGTGTCCCCCAGCCCCTCGTGGGTGCCGCTGGCGCCCCGGCCCGCCCCCGCCGTCCTAGTGAACGGGACCCTGCTCAAAGGCGGCGCCCTATGGCTGGTGGCCCCCGCGGAGGCGCCCCGGCGGCGGCTCTACGAGTGCGCGCACCCTGGCTGCGGCAAGAACTACTTCAAGTCTTCGCACCTGAAGGCGCACGCACGCACGCACACGGGCGAGCGGCCCTTCCAGTGCGCGTGGCCTGGCTGCGAGCGGAGGTTCTCCCGGTCGGACGAGCTGTCCCGCCACAAGCGCACCCACACGGGCGAGAAGAAGTTCGGGTGCCGCGTGTGCAGCCGCCGCTTCATGCGCAGCGACCACCTCGCCAAGCACGTGAAGAGGCACGCCAAGGAGCGCTCCTCGCTGCCCGCGGCGCCGGCGCCCCTGCTGCGGCTGCTGCCCACGCCCGTGCACTAACCGCCCGCTCCTTCATGGGCTTGATCTCTCAAACAAGACTGTTAACCGTTGCTACTTAAGTGGTATAGAATGTGCTGTGTTATTAATGTAATATGCGTAGGTTTATTTGTTATGTTATGTTGTTAATGAGCTCAGAATAAAAGAAGTTTTTATACAAATTTATTTAGTCGTTTCACTCGACCTTGATTCGCTTCGGACGATGCGACTTAACGACGGCGGTCAGCTCGCCGAGACACACCCACCTTACACAACATACAATCACGAATACCCACTTACACCGTTCTGCATTGTTGCATCTATAAATACATACAGACTATACCGATCTTCCTTACTGTTTCAGCAATTCCTACAAGATTTATTACAATGTACCTACCTACTAATTCAAATAAGGTACTCTCACAACTTTCAGGCTAACTGTTCGATCCATACAACTACTGAAATCAAAACATTCTAACTGCTATTCATACATATTATGTATGTGATGTTATAATCGGATATCACAAATTTCAAAATTTGCTAATACCTAACATATAAACACTTAACTTTTTGTCAACCCTGAAAGTAATAGGAATTAAAGGACATGAGCTGTCCTAAAATATGCAACCTTTATCATTACTATCAAGGTTGTTATGGAATTAAAGTACGTATAGAATAATTATTAATGTTTTTTTTGTGACAATACCATTTATTATTATTTATTTAAAAAAATTAGTAATAATTAGTACAATAAAATTTTATTTTTTTGTGTAAGTTTTAGTGACACCTGTCATTTTAAACCAGATTCGTTTTGTAGACTCCAGTTAACATTGCAAATCCCAAACACATAATAATTAATTTTACCTATAAACGGATTTTCACGGATACGAATTACTACATAGTGTTTCAGCTTACGGTAATTTGAGGACAAAACCCATTTGGTCAGGAGGGTGTGTCACACTGAATCACTGTGCAACGACCGACACTGATTTTGTCTGACTCATGCGTTTTGAATAAGCTTTTTACGCACTCGTACTTTGTGGAAATTTTGCCGAGTGACAAATACAATCCCCAATATTAAAACAAAATGCTAACTAGCTGCCTTTCCTTCATGCTTAAAAACAGTGAATGGTATAAGGATTCTCTAGGAACTAATACTAATAATCCGATATCTAACGTCACGCAATCTAATTATGAATCAAGTTTCCCGGGAATATTTTATTATTTACTTTGCTAGATCAGGGAAAACTTTAATCTGCTATAAAATAAGCTTTAGATCTTTAAGGTAGTTGCTTCCTAGAACAGACTTGAATAGACTACAGTTTCAAAGCTCGAGGTTATAGCGAAAAATTTATTAGGTATTATTATTAGATGTTCTAGATCTTATCTCCTATAATAAAATATATGTATTTAGTTGTATCCCTACAGTTCTGTTGATATGTTCGGGTATCATTAACTTAATGTGTATGAATAACACTCACATAATTATAGTGCGTAATCTTTATGTATGTTTAATGTTTACCCCTATTAGTCATTTGGTGTGAATAGTCATCTTTTTCTAATAAACGCATCACGTTTATCTCCGAAAAGGTAAACATATCGCGACTTTATTGACGTTATCCCTGAAGGAGAGTAGTCAGAGGTTTGCGTGTGTTTTGCCAGTGATGTTGTGGAAGATATAGTATTAAAGCTTTTCGGCTTTGCTTTTAAGCTTTAAGCCTTAAATCTAACAATAAATTCCATTGCCAGCGTGTACAGCCGTGACTATTGCAACTTCTATTTCGACGTTTTACGCAAATTTGTTGATTAAGTACCTATAATTGATTATTTAGGTATACAATAGAATGCTAGCTAGTTTCCATACTTCTCGGCATATTGAATGAGGTAACTAAGGGACTAGGTGTCAATGAAATCTGTCACCAATATCCTAATTAATAAGCATCATAATCCTCATGGTTTTAGGTGCCCGTAGACGATTCCAAGCTAAATCTAAAGTTTTATCCACTTTTAAAAGAATTGAAGTTGGTGTGTGCACAAACATATATGTATGTAAAGGTATTTATCCTATTTTGCATACAATTAACGACCGTATCCGGGCGTAGTATAAACCTACCGCTACCATATACTCGTACCTTACAAATTAAACACAATCCTAATAGTCATTACCTGCAACGCAAGTTCAGGAGCAGCCTATTCCATTTCGCGTAGTCATACCCACTCGAACAGTAGGTGAGAGTCACGCACGCAGCACGCCGCGCCCACGTGGTCCCGCGTCACGATGATAAAAAAACAAAACACACGCGCCACCGACGCGACGCTATGATTTGGGGGAAAACGCTACTAGACTAAATTTACATACATCTAGACATGCCTCTAATTTTCTAACGGGATATTCTGACTATCGATTGCCACTTCAAATGATTTGCATAACTCTCTTGCTTCACTCACACCCATTTACCTTCGCAAATATGATTATATTATTTTTATAACATTGTCATGCTGAACTTATAAAACAATTGTATCGTGGAAAATATAGCTAACATTTACCATTGTTAGAATCAAACCTTAATAAGGGTTATATACGTAAAATAGCAGAAGCTATTATCAAAATCATTTACGATCAAAGCGTGAAGAACAGAAGAGCATTTATAACAAGGAAGGATATGCGTGAAGCAAGAGAGATTTGTCAGGAGTATGATATCCTCACCCTATATATTAATATAAGGTCAGCCTACCCCGTAGGGAAGTACAGACGTAAGTATAAATAAGACTAACGGTCACTTTTTAGGAATAAAATGCTGGAATTGATATGTATGGTTAGAGTATTCCATGTTATCACCGGTGAAATATTATCTACTGTTGTTAAGGCCAAATTGGTAAGGTATTCTTAGTGGTGGCTCCTGGTTACCAAAATCCCTAAACGCTTGTACAATATACTAGACGGACGACATTTTATTTCTTAAATCTGACATTATTTGCTACACACAGCTTTATTTAATATAACATGAATAATTCAAAAAAATATTCCAAGGTGAAGGAAAACATCGTAAGGAAACCTACCTGTTCCCTGAACAGGTAATACTCAGTACTTGTAAATGGCAATATAAACTTCTTTACTATTATAAGCATTTATATATAAATAAGTAAGTATGTATATTACACGTACTTCACAACTGCGACATTATATATTATGAATAGAACCCGGAACCACACTATTAAAAGCTGTTAGCCCATCGAACAAGAGGTCATACACCTACAGTGTGAAAGACACTTTAAATTGGGAAACAGATAACTAACTATTGAACTATAATTAGAGTAGATAGCAAGAGACTTAGTAAACGTGGAAAAATAAGTTAGTGATATGTTACCCGTGTAAGTTGGGTCGTTAATAAGAGCTAACCAGCTGTCTTTCATTCTTTTGAGAGGTGACTAAGGGAATAGAGGTAAATTGATTGGGTGATGTACTAGCAACCTGACATCTTATGTGGTTCGTGTGGGCAGAACTTAATTCAATTCAATTCAAAATATTTTTATTCAATATAAGCACAGAAATAGTACATTCATTGAACGTCGAGATATGTTTATTGACTCTGGTTGTCTTAGAACTATGACTCTACCGTTGGTTCGGAAACCCTAGCTTGGAGAGAACCAACAAGAAACTCCAGCCTCAGGAATTTTTTGCCCAGTGCCAAATTACTAAACAAAACCTTTGATTCAATAATAATATTATAACACATTATTCATCAGGGTTGTGATGACAATAATATGGAATATTTATGACAGGTTGGTAGCCCATCGCAAAATTAATTCCATTTAATCATAGTACCTAAGCCATACCTTACATACACACATAAACACGCCCATCTCTACAGAGGGGTAGACAGAAATTACAAATCCAAATTTTTCCCTATGACAAGTCAGAAAATTGTATTTACGTCCATTGATTGACTAGCATTGATAATCATGTAATCAACATATTTACGTCCACGTTCGTTCCAAAGTCCAATGTCTGTTACACCCACACAGCATTATGGGTTTACTACATACAATTTATTTTGGAATCGTTTGTAATACCTACTTCTTCTTTGCTAACATTCAATACAGTCCCGTGCTAGTCTGGGACGTAAAAATAATGCTAACTAGCTGCCGTTCTTCGTATGTCATAGGGACTAAGGGTAAATGGATCTATAGGCGATTGGCTAGCAACCTGTCACCAGTGTTCCATAACATAACAATCCCAATATGCATAAATAAGTGACCTAAGAGATATTATTGTGCCTCAGAGGTTCTGTCCACTCCGAAAGGGATTAAATGACGTGAATATATATAATGTACTCTTCACAACTTGTGTATAGACACTCCCATTTTGTTGTGGCACGTAGGCAGATGCTTGAGTGCAGATCTTCAAAATTTTGAAAATAGTTAGGTATGTGTCACTCAAAGACAGTGTTTCACTAGATAGACAACAACGTGATAGGTAGCGTACCGTCATATAGAGGCACTGGCAGCTATCCCGAGGGATAGGCAGATTTCCTCACGACGTTATCCCTCACCATTAGCATCTGTAAATTATGTAAGTACGTAAATGAAAATCATCATCATAATATACATATATGTATATATAAATATATGTTTGTTTATAAACCCAGCTACTACGGAAGCTGAGAATAAACGCAAAAAAAACAATTATCAATCTAACAGATAATTTATATTAGTAAACAAATTTCGTATTAAGAAACCTACACAATATCATTTTATTTACAGAAGGTATATAGTCCTGGACCTGCGAGCTAAATATATATACACATACATACATGTATATTTCAATGTACATATATACATACATATATATTCACGCTTTTATGTCCCTAAGGGGATAGGCAAAGATGGTACCTAATGAGCGAAATCCCTAAGACAGAAGTTGCTTATTGGTTCTTCTCTATGGCTTCAGAACCAAACGGTAGAATCATAATAATTGTAAGACAACCAGTGCCACTCATTAATATATCTCAATACACACACATACATACACATCACGCCTGATTCCCTGTAGAGGAGTAGGCAGAGATCACGGATCCCTATTTGTCTGACAGACCACTTTCGCTTCATTGACACTCATACATCTTCTCATATACACTCGGCGGTTATAGGTACTCCTAACGTCACCCTTTTTTAATATAGCTACATAAATATCTCGATGTTCCATGAATTGACTATTTGTACTTAATTTAATAAAAAAAATCATACGCAATATATAATCCAAAATTACTTAAAAAACCCTATATTCCATACTCTTCCCTTAATCACATCTAACAAATACAGAAGGCACTTATTTACTCTAACCCCGTCCCAAACTTGCAAATGTTTGTACATAAATAATTACATGCTAGCAGATATAAGTGTGCTGTGCAGAACTGAACTTTGGACCAAGAGATCGAGGCAACTATTTTTGATCTCAGCGTTGCGAGAAAACACGTACATACTTATGCAGATAGATATACATCACGACTATTGCAAGGATGGTTGGCAGAAGCTAGGCTTTCATTGGTGGTGCCTAGGTAATTTAGGTGCTGGTGTAAAGATGAATGTAAATGACATATACTTATCAATATATTATTTTAGTATTATTTATTATCAGTTATTTTAGTGTGTTTGAGTGTCAATGAAGTAAAAGTGGTCTGTCAGGATCGGGACAAATGGGAATCCGTGATCTCTGCTTATCACTCTAAAAAGAATCAGGCGTGATGTGTGTGTATGTATTATTTTAGTATAATTATTAGGGAAGCATCTATATATGTACATAGATCGAATAAGGGTAGAATTAATGGCGATGAGCTAGTAAGCTTTCATTCATATCTGAAGTCGCCATTATTCTAATTCATACCGTAAATTCACAGAGAGGTTGTATATACTTATAGGTACTGTCTACATCTCCAAGGTTTATGTACTTAATGTAAGAATGTAACCTTGAATATGTGGTACAGTTTTCAAGATACCACAAACACTTGAGTATATACTGGTATTTACCTTGAAACCATGGGGTTGTAGCAAGATATGCGACTAACAAGACTTTGTATGTAAACATCCATACTGAGGTAAAGTAAACTAATAACAAATTCAAACATAACCTATATAATAAGTGTTGAAATTTATTGAACGAAACTTCTATTGAAAACATTTATGTATGTATGTTCTTTTATAACTTCTACATTAATCAATTATCACACAAATTTTTACCACAAATATACTCATAATTTAACGTAGATTAACATAGCATATTCAAAACAATAACATCATCTTTCATTTGTGTTTTAATGAGTGCTAAAAACCTAGCGTATTTAGTTCCAAAGGCCGGTCTAAAAATATCTCGACCCTAATTAGATACATTGCGTAGCCGCTTCGTAGGCTAGTGGGTGTGTGACCACGCTGTCTTCGCGTGCTCACCGTCACTAATGACGTCATGCCACGACAGTTTCCATACCTGACTATCCATTACAGATTATATATGGAACTTATACTTTAAACTCTAATAAAATCGGTAATGGATAGATAATGAGAGTAAAGTTCAGAGAGATGTTTCTAGATTTTGACGTCATTCTTTTATCTAGATAAAGATGTGTTTACGTGTATGTATAAATAACAAGTATACACTGACCTTTCTGTATACATTCTGTATACGCCTGTACTTCACGACCCTTATCCCTTATAAGGTAGGAAATACGCGTCTTTAAGAAATTACGTTTTCATATTTTCACCAACTAAACGCATCGTTACTCTTTGGCTATCCCTAGGGATAGGCAGGATTTTCTATAGTTAATTTCGACTATATACTAAAATTATGATCTTCTTTCGTTTTGGGGGCAGACAGATCTTAAGAGTCCAGGTCAATTAGCAACTCCTTAATCACTTATTGGATAACTATCAGGGTTGCACAAAATAAGGAATATACCCGACGAATAAATTCAATAAACAAGACATGACAGTCAGATAGACACAATATTAGAAAAGGGTGACGTTAGGAGTACCTATAACCGCCGAGTATGTATCAGAAGATGTATGAGTGTCAATGAAGCGAAAGTGGTCTGTCAGGATCGGGATAAATGGGGTTCCGTGATCTCTGTCTACCCCTCTACAGGAAATCAGGCGTGATGTGTATGTATGTATTAATAAATTCACTCCCAATTATTTTATAAGACTCTACATATTACCTACAATAAATACGAGACCTAAGTCACGTTAGACAGTCTTAACAGTAATAATCAATAATATTTATTGTTAAATCGCGTTTGCATCATCTTGAATGACTAATTGCCTTGTTAGGACAACTTTAAATACAAACGT
Organism: Leucoptera coffeella; assembly: GCA_030578115.1. Taxonomy (NCBI): domain Eukaryota; kingdom Metazoa; phylum Arthropoda; class Insecta; order Lepidoptera; family Lyonetiidae; genus Leucoptera; species Leucoptera coffeella. The sequence continues at coordinate 200,525 of JAMBLF010000368.1, forward strand.
ATACATTCACGTAATTTAATTACTTTCGGTATTATATTAGTAGTATTATATTGTCTGTGCTTTCGGGATAGACAGAACCTCGGATCTAAAAAATTTGCATACAATTCATATTAGTGTAAACTTACTTCATAGCGAATATATCTCATATACTAACGACTGTTTTCCAATAAGATATAGACAGTACTCAACGTGTCATTGTAGGTAGACAGGCACTCACTATTTCCTTATCTCGTAGAATAGACAATATACATTGTAGTTCTATCATACCCCACAAGTATTAGGTCGTGAAGATATGCCTAGTCACTAGACAGTGTCTAATAAACAACAATTAATATTATCAAGTCACGCTGCGTCCGAATTATTCGTATCTATTTATCTATTTCCTTAGATATCTTTAATCAGATTGTTTTTATATCTATCTTACTTCCGTCTGACTGATTTGAAAGAAAGAAAAGATTTATATGGACACAGACATAACTCACAAAAAAATAAATACATTTATACATACATACACATCATGCCTGATTCCCTGTAGAGGGGTAGGCAGAATCACGGATCCTTGCCGATCCTGACAAACCACTTTTGCTTTATTGACACTCATACACACTCGGCGTATTAAATAAATGTAAACACCCATAATTAAAATCAGAGTCGCCATATCCATGGTTCCATAAAGACAAACGCGATCTCGACCTTCCCCGTCCGGGGTAGTCGGAGATTCAGGTTTCCATCACAGCAATTGCAGATGTAGTTATACTATGGACACCTCGAACCCACGTTTACCAGATAGTCAGTACTCAATGTGACAGGTGGTAAGCCATGTCGCCATTTACAAGCACTAACTATTACATGTTCGGAAACCAAAAAAAATGACTAATTAAATTTGCGATATTTCTCTATGATAATCTGTGATAATGTGGTCCCATGCTAGTCTGGGACGAATAAAGATCCTAACTAGTCGACGGAGACTAAGGGTCTATGAGTGAATGGAATCTATTGGGCGATAGGCTAGCTATCCAATGTTCCATATAACATAAGCCTAATATTTATGCTAAAAGTGACCAAGGACATGTTATCATGCTTCAGTCTATCCCGAAAGGACTTAAAGGACGTGAATGTATATCATGTATGTATAATCTGTCATTTGTATACAAGGATATTATGATGTTGGGATCGAGACAAATGGGTATCCGTTATCTCTGTCTATACCTCTATAGGGATTCGGGCGTGATGTGTATGTTTAAACTTTTACGAAGAAGAAAGGGTGTTAGTTACTTAAATAATATAATTATATGTCCTTAAACTGTATTTATGGTGAACAGAACCTTGGTGATATTGAACCTTTATCACTTTTAACAAAACTGCCCCGACAGTAATCCGGTCGTATAGTATAACGGTGACAGGTTGCTAGCCCGTAGCCCAAAAAGTGTGTTTGTTATTTGAATTACATTCGTCCTTACATTTATTTTCTCTTTTTCTATAGGTAGAAAATCTCATTAATCACAATCACACATTTACAAAACCTAGGATTGTGATGAATCAATACTGAATTTTTTGGAGATAGGTCGCTAGCCCATTCCTACGATATGGTAGATAACATTCCATATATATGTACACACATACTAGATACATACATACATTTACATACTACATTTGTGATCGTGTTTTGTGGCGTAACCTTGGGGAGGCCTACGTCCAGCAGTGGACTGACATAGGCTGATTGATTGATGGATACTATATAGGGTATAGTATTATATTATCTGTGATATAGGCAAGCGGATGTAGCCCAGTGGGTAAGATCTCCAACTTCTTACTAGAAGTCTAGGTTCGAATCCCTACTCTGGCATGTATCAATGAATTAAATTTAAGGACACACAAGCCTCTGACTACCCAGTCAAAATAAATCAAGTTGTGAAGCGTATGTTTGTGTGTGTGTATATATATATATATATATATATATATATATATATGTAGTAAGTGTGTTTTCGTATATGATGATAATGACTTTCAATTAATATCATGTATATTAACATCTATTAAATAGTGGAGTAGGCTATATATTTTATACCCCTGCGAAGCCGGAGCTGGTCGCTAGTTTTACATAAAAATTCAAGCATACCATTCATACATACATTCTTCGCGATATCGGAAAGGGAACCAACCTAGACGACGCTGGTTGCCCCTCCAGTCCTTTCCTTCTCGCCCTTGCGATCCGCAATGGCAGTGTTTCCTCTCGTCACCCGCTTTTATACCTCCGCGATAGCAACATACCTACTGCTACATTGTTTTCGTACTCATGTGTGTACGTGCCATTGGATGTACTTATCTTTCACGTGCAGAAGCGATAGGCATGTGTGGTTCCTTAATCGTTAATGCCTATACACAAATATGCAATACGGTGGTTTGTTGCTTGCTCAAGATCCGTGCTAGCTGGGAAGAGATGCCGAGTAACCTAAGGTATACGAATTAGATGTACCAGTCCTGTAGGAAGCAAATAGATATAAGGTTATAATATAAAGGAATGACTTGGACAATAACTTAAAAAATTGTTAGCAGTATTCCTTAAGAATGTCATAATTATCCTCATATTAAAAAAGAATAATTTGCCTTTCTTCCAATTAAATAAATTGTCAATGAAGCGAAAGTGGTCTGTCAGGATCGGGACAATAGGGATCCGTGATCTCTGCCTACCCCTCTACAGGGAATTAGGCGTGATGTGCATGTATGTATGTTTTAAAATAGACAGAGGAGATATTTTGTTACCCAGGTTATATCGGCCCATAAAGGAATAAAAGGACATAAGTATCATTTTGATTGCTTAAACTAAGGCAGTGTATTTAATAATTTACCCTATGTGGGGTAGTCAAGAGTCAAAAGGGTAGTCAGAAGTATATCTCAGCAATTGAAGTAAGCAATTATATCATCATAGAACCTATTTTCATCAAACATCAGCAACCTTAGTTGCAGGTAGAGTTCCGTATTATAAGTTTTTGCTACAATAGGCAGGTTTCCTCACGATGTTTTCCTTTAATTTAGAACTGACGTATTTTGCAATTATAATGCGATAATCTATGTATTACAATCGAAATAATGTATTGTTTACAAAGGTTCTAGAAAGATCCTCAACAGAACTGTAAAATATTTTATTATACTAATATTTATGTTGTTAATGTACACACACATATGTTACACACACACACATACACATCACGCCTGATTCCCTTTATATAGGTTATAGGTAGTACTAACGTCACTCTTTTTCAATATGGCATATATCTGACTGTCATATTATGTCTTATTGAGCCAGCTCCTTTGTAACCTATCTTGTATCCATGTTAATACACATGTACATCTTATGACGATCAAATAGGTAATGTGATATATGTACTGGAAAAGGGTGACTGACGTAAGAGGTACCTTAGAGGTTCAGGTGTCTATTGAATACGTAGGTGTATGAAAGAGATTTGCTATGAAATAGATATCCGAAATCTCCCTACAAATTTGTAGGAAAACGAATGTTAAACACGTGTAGGTATGCTATTAATATAACTTAGCGGGGCGTAAATAAAACAGGATATGTACTGATATTGCGAATATCAATACGCATAGCATTGTATAACTGTGTTAGTGTGTTGTTATGCTTGGGCTATCCGAAGTCTTTGTTAAACATTGAACTTTTTCTTGACGCAATGTCTGTGAACCGTGAGGTCAGATATCGTCTAAAGATACAGAGTTATTTGGTATCCCGTCACGGATTTAATAGTTGTGTAAAAGCTTACAATATATGAATATATAGTATAGGTAATATTATGTTGAAAAAGGGTGGCCTTAGAAGTACTTATAACCGCCGAGTGTGTATGAGAAGATGCATGAGTGTCAATAAAGCGAAAGTGGTCTGTCAGGATCAAGTCAGGATCGGGACAATTGGGGATCCGTGATCTCTGCCTATCCCTCTGCAGAGAATCAGTCGTGATGTGTATGTATGTAATAGTAAGCGTGTCTGTACACGGTGACATGGAACCTGACTGGTACGTTAAGGGATGACTTGTGAAAAATGAGTTCATTGTGAGGGTTCATTCAAAAATACGCGGGGAGCCCGAATCTCTAAGTACCATACAAGGGACATGTTTGTAATATGTATTTAATATCCAAAAGATCCCTGATTTATATTATTCATCTAGGTTTTATCCTCTCCCTCGTTACATAATTTCTTTTGTATGTTTATGTTGGAAACCATATAAAGCGATCTGCGCATATTATAATTACGTAATATTGATAAAAACTAAACAAGAGTCAATTCATTTGCTTATATAAATAAACTACAAGCTATCTGTTATTCTGACCGTGCTAGTCTGGGATGTTAATAGATTGTTACTATAGGCTTCTTCCGTTTGTTGGTAGGGTAACTTGTAGGCGATGGACTAGCAAACTGACACCAATATTTCGGAAAATGATTTAAGTGTCAATTTTAGGAAACAAAAGTGAACAGCTTGTATGTTTAAGCTTTGTTTCTTACAATGGTCTAAAGGACTAAATGAACAGAACACGCTTTGATGGATTGAACTTGTTCTATGGGCAATGGAAGAATTATTAAAGAAAGGTAAATAATTGAAAACTCATCAAAAATACTGAAATGTACACTAAAATACTGATACGTACACCAAAGGTTAGGTTTGGGTTAGGGCTGTATAATTTTGGTGTACAATTCAGTATTTTAGGAGTGCATTTTCGCATTATCTGATGTTCCTTTAAATATCACCCTTAAAGAAATAGATTTTACATAATTAAAATAAATATACATATTTTACATTCCATTCAGAATGGATTAAACCTTGAAAGTTTAATATAACATCGGTTTCCTTGTGCGTAACAATGGATATTGGTTGCGCGCCCCTCGCTCACTAATATCCATTTACCGACCAACATACTAAGCCATGGTATTCTGTTTACGTCGCAAGAACTAAGCTAAGCTATATTCCTTATGTCACCAATTACTGTAACATTCCCTAGGTCACGTTAGCATAGTAAAAATAGCTACACATAAGCTCTAGTGCATATGTAATGACTATATGAAGACTAGGTTCTACTCTTAGTCCATTCTGAATATCCTACAAGTAACAACGAATACAAAGAACAACCGAAAACCATACATACATACATAAATACGCAGAATAGAAAGGTAACTGAATGGAATTTTACAACGACTCAATATGAAGAGGCGTGATCCGCGATTTCGTCCAGATAACAAGACCAATCACTGCCTTACTGGTTACCATACATTGTTATAGGAAGCCAGGGACCATGGTTGACTGGTTGGGTAGGTGGATGTGCAGTTCTGCGTCATAAGCACGCCTCGATCGCGTGGCGAGCCCACTGTATGACGACTGACCGACCTATGTAAGCACGTGAACGAATTGTGAAATAGACGTACGCAAAACGCTAAGAGCGGGGATTTTGCAGTACTATTTCTGGTTAAAGCCTTAAATAAGGTGCTTGTAAAAGGTCTAAGTTTATTAATTCAAGTGGGGTATCTCTGAAATGTATACTTTTTTACTGTAAGGAAAAATCTTAAAAAATATTTTTTTAATTAGGTCATTTCAGTTTTAAGGTACAAATTGTAAAAATGAACTTATACGCTTCCGTCTGTATGCCAAGGAAAAAATTGTAGGAAAACCTGCCTTTAGAAAATATTGAACAAACATACATGCTTACTAAGAATATTAACATATTAATAACATCTGGTGAAATCTTCTATAGTGTGTTCGATGTGGCCATTTGACCATAAAGCGAATTTTCATAGATTTACTGCCGATCCTCTGACAACACTTCAAGAGATAATAGTCGTGATGCGCATGTTATATAAGAATTCTTTATATACGTATGCATCTACAACCATACGCGGTTTAATTTAATTCCTTTTAGTTTTGATTAGATTGTGATGGCATTTATATGGTGACAAGTTGCTAGCCCATCGCCCAACATATAACAATTATAAAGGCCTATATATTTTAAAATCATCCATTCTCCAATAATAATAACTATGTTTGTCTCTAAGAGGTATTTTGTAGACATCCTCAAAACGTTAACATTGGCTGTTGTCTATAGTGAAACGCAGGCTTCGAGTGACCCATACCTAACATGCCTTCGAAATTTCGGAGATGGGCACTCAAGCCTCTGACTACCCCGCTACAATAAAAAGGTAGTGTATATACACAAGGTGTGTAGCGTATGTATGTATGTATTCTCAAAATGAATGGATTATATTTTAAACTACAGAATAGATTTGGTCTCGTCCTTGCTTGTAGCATTGATTGTATTTATTTAGGCTTGTAGCAGGGAACTACATAATACCGGTGTTACGAAATTGTATACAGTAATAATAATGTTCCTATTTATTGCTAAACAGATAGAGTTTTATTGAGCTGAAAATGTGTGTTTATATCTTTTGTATACTGTTTCTTATTTATATGTTAGTTAAATTCATAAGATGTACGTATAGTAAATATAATTCTTTATATTTTTAATTTTAGAACAGTTAGGTACTTAAATGATAATAATAATATTTGGACAGTATTACACCAAATTAGCCCCTTGTTAAGTACATTAGACTTGTGTTCAGGGTACTAATCAACGAAAAATTTAAGAAATATACTTATTATATATAGATAAATACATATATAGCATACTTAAAAGATATTCGTATAGAATATATCTTTATATTTCAGGTTCTAGAAGGAATATTCCATTTTGTTTAGTCGAATTGGCATTGCATTGCAATTTTATCCATCCTTTGATCCATACTTACTAATCGCATTTTTAATTTATGACGTAAATACTATTTACGTAACCTTCAACTACAGTGCAGCTTCGTGATTGTCTGGGACGTTACAACACGTAATCAGCTGGCTTTATACTATGAATATGGAAATAGAGTTCGACCAATGTGGTAGTGTAAATAGAACTTATGAGTTGAAATATATTTTATTAAAGATAAACAAATACAGTAATGAATTAAAACTATAAGCTTAAAGTACAAATAAAAATATAAAATAAATGAAATTAAATACATGACACGATGGCATGGCAACTCTTAATCAATTCTAAGTGACCTTTACCAAGTGTCATTGATATTTTTAATTCCCAAGGTTCTGTCCACTCCATTAAAGCTATAGTCGTGATGTATGTAATAATGTGCATCAGTGCAATTAGTGTTCATACATGTAAAGGATGTACAGATAAGGTGTGTATGTACCATTAACCAACATTGATGTTTGTTGATAAGCAATACAGTATTACATACATTCACGTCCTTCAATCCCTTTCGGGGTGGACAAAACCTCGGAGATATATCTCCTAAGTCACTTTTAGCATAATTATTTGGGGTTGCGATGTCATAATGGCACAATAATACAGTATTATATTAAAATAATTTATTAGAATATTACATACACACAGGGCGGTTTCGTAGGGGCCGGCCTAATAGACATATAACAGTCAGATAGACGCTGTATTGAAAAAAGGTGACGTTAGGTGTACCTATAACCGCCGAGAGTGTATGAGAAGATGTATAAATGTCACTGAAGCGAAAGTGGTGTGTCAGGCAGGATCGGGACAAATGGGGATCCGTGATCACTGCCTACCCCTATGTGACGACTGTAATCTGTATGTAAAATGGATCGGTTTGTAAATTGGTTACCACCGGTCATATTGAGTATGGACTATCTGGTCAACACTTGGGTTTAAAGTGGCCGTAGAATTACTACCTTTGCGATTGCGGAGATGGACACCCTAACCTCTGACTACCACGCAAGGGTTATGAAGGTGTTCTATTTAATATGGATCATGTATAGTTTGCTATCCTATATATTACCTTACTTACTTAGGATATTACGATATGTCGGAAAGAACGGCAGCTAGTTAGCATTCTATTTACGTCACAGACTAGCTCATTCCCACAAATATTTGAGCCAAAGATGCGTCTAGAACGAATGTGATTCAAAGTCCTCATTTCAGTGACACAAAAATAAAAAAATCGTGCGTAAACATTTTTAGAAAAGTGACGTTTAGGAAACATTCAAAATATACTAGGCGTGGTTCCATAACCAGTGTACTTGACCCTCATTGTAGTATAAAGTCTATGTAAAGAAGGGCCTAGTTACAGTGGTTAAAGTGATTCTATTTTTAAACCATCCACGCAGCGAACGCGTGGTAATGTTTTTTATTGTTGTTTGAATTATTAATAACAGTGCGAGCTTATCTTTTGTTTGTTTTGATATCGTTCAATGTGTGTCATTTTGTTTGGTGTATGACTTGTGTATGGCATTTAAATATGTAGAATTAATTTAATTGCACGTTTTTTTATTGAATTTGTAATTATAGTGTTAATTATAAAAAAAAAAAATTGAAATATTCATAAATAATTTTATAAATCTATAAACACTTAAAACTAGAAGCTAACCAATTTTAAATATTTTTTTTTAATTTTATTCTAGGAAAAAAAATAGGAGCCCTCTTCTCAGACTTGTTGAGCCGGCCACGGTCTGCGGCCGACTCATCTGAAAATTACGAGAAACCCCCCATTACGCTTACGTCTGCGATAAATGCTTGCAAGACGACCATTTTAACTCGACCCTCCCCTCCCCTCCTGCCTCATACAAACACGATCTCAAAGGGGGGTTGATACATTATATTAGGGGTCAAACTACGTTGGTTTCTTGATAACACATGCTCAATTTACGCAAATATTAATAGGTACCTACATTTCAATAAACATATCCGCTGATTAGATAGCCATACCAGTTTTGTATAGTATGTTTGACAGATTTACTATTTATTATTAGTGTCCCGATAACTGAGGTTACATACACAACATTATACATGTAATTAATTACTTTACAATGATACTTTTGATTGGGGCGCGTTGCGTCAGGATTTTTGTATGTATGTTTTTTTTATCATAATCTGATGTAAGGTTTGGCTTAGCTTAGATAATGAAGGAAAATGCCATGAGGATAATATTTTGAATGCTTAAGATCCTGTTACACATTATGAAACAAGAAACTTGTTTACGGAAACCTAACCTTTAATTTAATATAACATTCAGGGTTACAGAATGTTCCAGAAAATTCTAGATGGATTTGGTGTAACACTACGTTTTTATTGATAGATGATCGATTTACATTGGTTGTCAATATTTTGAAGTGTGACTGAAGGGTTATTGATAACGTGTTACTAGTATGGATGATTTAAAAAGAATTATATTCGCGGCAATTAAATTACGAATTATTGAGGTTCTAATATTAGCCTACCTGGGAATAGTATTAGATAATATTTACCATAGACGATCAACTTAAATATTTACAAACTTTAACTTACAAAACATGAAATCACCTTTTTGCACCAGAAATCGAACCCGTGACCTTTCGCACATATTTTTTTATCAATCGTCTCCAAACCCCAATTGAATTCGTTATTGATAACGCCATTTACAATTTAATGTTTTCAATTTCATTGTTAATTAGTACCTACTTACTGACAATAAAATTAGTACAGGATCTCTGATCACCGTTTTATGAAATATGCATGATTGTATAGCAAAATAAATATGTTTTACATTAAAATGAATATAATTTATTTTGTTATAAAAACAAAATAATATACTCCTAACTGAAGCATATAAACTATATCCTTATTTTGACATATGCTCCAACCGGCCCATTAGCTCAGTTGGTTAGAGCGTCGTGCTAATAACGCGAAGGTCGCGGGTTCGATCCCCTCATGGGCCATAATCCTTTTTGATTTTTAAATTGTTATATACGCTATTTTTAACAATTTTGTTTTAAAATATAATATTTAAAATTAATTCACATAAAGTTGTTTAATTTCTTCTCATATATTATTTGATGATAGATGGTACATAATATTATAAGTTATAAACTTAGTAAAATTTAAGTCAGCCTTAAGTTCTCACCCTAATATCTATCTCTGTTTAATGTTTAGTTTAGGTATGACTTTTATCTCTTACATCACATACCTACCAGACAAACCAAAGTGTGCTAGTCAATAAAAATCTCATTTTTTACACTTATCACTTTCCTTGTAGCGCTTATCAAATTCTCACACTATCACGGCACATGGCTTATCCCACTAGACAGATAAATAAAACACATAACATCCTCATTGACTACTTTAAAAGAAATTTACGTTTATACGTACTTTGATTTATTGGAAGAAAAACTATTTTTAGAGAAATTATAAGAAGTACAAATATGTATATGTCAGTCATATAGACGCCATATTGAAAAAGGGTGACGTTAGATATACCTTGAACCGCCAAGTGTGTAAGAGGTGTATGAGTGTGATTGAAACGAAAGTGGTTTTTCAGGATCGGGACCACGACTAAATATAAAAAGGACCCGGCGAAAGGCGCGGTCCCCGTTACGCGGTGCGGAGTCCAAATGGCTTGTTTTAATTGGTGCGGAGTCTAAAAATGTGTAGTAGAAAAAGGATACCTATGTTTTGTCTTACAAAATGCCGTGTTTTAATTGGTTATAATATCTCCCCTCCATCCCGAGTACCTCGTTTCACCCCGCGCTAACTCCTCGTATTAATTACTCCGTGATCGGGACAAATAGGGATCCGTGATCACTGCCTAGCCCTCTACAGGGAAACGGGCTTAATGTGTATGTATGTACATATGTAATGAGTATAACATAAGTATGTATATAATTAAAAAACAAGAAAAAAACAAGTTTACACAACGCGTAATAATATTGTATACGTGACTCACAGAGCGTAGACGCATAGAAAAATAGGAGATAAAGTTCAGTCTAGTCTAAGTTTCCTTGAAAATAACAATATATTAAGCCTAGGCTGTTATTTAGTGAAACGCGGGCTTTGAGTGGCTTATCTCAGATAGCTCCTACATTTCGGAGATAGGTACTCAAACCTCCGACTACCTCGCTACAAGAAACAATGGAATGATAAGAAAAGCTCTTCCCGGACAGGTAATAGTGCTTGTAAATGGCGACATAGGTTACCATTTACATTGAGTACTGACTATCAGGTCAACACGAGGGTTCGAAGTAGCCACAGAATTACTACCTTCGCAATGGCATCTAAACCCGTGACTACTTGTCGTCAATTTGTCTTTTTTTTGTATTCAGTCGTTTTTACTATTACCATTTAGAGAAAGGCTGGTTTCAATGATTCCTTTCTCATTGAACTCTCTATATCTTCCTGTTATGAATGGCATTGACGTCATAGGGCGGCCTCTTCCCACCTCACCCCCTACCCTTGAACTTGGTCGATCGAAGCTTCACTGCGTTGTACAGGACTGTTCTAGCTAACGTAAATATAATAGGGTAGGATTTGCAGGGATCCGTTTTTTTATTTATTAATGAATGGAATGGTAATATAGGAATATATGTGAGTGAAGTGGAGTAAGACATAATAGTCAGATAGACGATATATTGAAAAAGGGTGACGTTAGGAGTACCTATTAACGCCGAGTGTGTATGAGAAGATGTATGACATGTAGCGTAAGTGGACCATCAGTCGGGACAAATGGGGATCTGTGATCTGTGCCTGCCTCTTTACAGGGAATCAGGCGTGATGTGTATGTATGTATGATTGTAATAGGATATGATAGCTCACTTTTACATGCTAGCTCATACATTACGCCTAAAGACAGGAATTGTATAAAAAACATAATAAATGAGATTGGTATAATACAATGTCAAAATGAGTAATTAATATATTACAAACAATATGAATAAATATTTATGATAATGTTACAGTCTTAAAACCGCACTATGCTTTTGCATATAAAAAAGATAAATAAAAATTAATAGAGAAAACCAACAAGCGCTTTCGGAACCATTAACCCTTGCGGGGTAGATGTTCGGGGGCCACCACCGCAATTGTAGAGGTCTAATAATATTACGACCATAATATGAGTCTGAGTGAACCAAGGGAGAATTATCAGGAATCGTTCAGGTGGCGATAGTTAGTCTCTACCTATTCCGTTGAGGACGCATAAGCGTTAATAAATGTAGGTGTATATATTATTACGTTTGTATGTATGTATATAATGCTAAAGTATGTTTTAGAGGTGAATAACAAGCTCAGAGGCGGCTGTTCCATTCAACAACTATAGTAAACACAGTCTTCAGAGGGGCCTATTCTAACAGACAATATTTACAGTAACGCGTACAAGGCATTATAATGTAGAGGAATTGTTGTTAATTTGGTATAGCTCAGTTGGTTAGGGCTTGACTCTATATCAGTTGGTACAGGATTCAAATGCCGTCTGAGCATGTAGCAATGGAAATGACGTTTAATGAATTTCTATGAACATTTTCGTAATAAAAATAGATTTGCGAAATGCAGCGAATTCTACGCTGAGGGAAAATATAGTGAGGAAACCTACCTGTTCCCCAAAAAATTTAAAGTTAGTGATTGTAAATAGCGACATGGCTTTCCACCTGTTACATTGAGTACTGACTATCTGGTCAACACATGGGTTCGAGGTGGCGAATTACTTTGCAGTTGCAGAGATGCAATCCTGAACCTCTGACTACGCCGCAAGGGTATCTAAATGGTTTCGAACGCGTTTGTTGTTACTATAGTTGTACGCCATAAGTTACATTTCCTTAAATTAATAAAAATGTCGAGTCTATAAAATATTATTCACTTCTAGTTACCCAATCCCCGAATAGACCCCCTGAACTACCCTACCCCCGCCCAGCATCGATCGCGGATCCCCTATGTCAAGTTGAAGACCACTACCACACCCCCCGCGGGGCAGGGGGAGGGGTATTGACGTCATTCGCACGGGCGCGCCTTACGCCCACTTCGTTAGTTCAAGGTTCTGCCTACCCTTCGGGGATAAACTGCGGTTAATGACGTTTTTGATATGGCCTTAGATTCCTACAGAGTAGGTATGGATTTTAATATACATATACATTTCTTTAATCACTTTCGGGGTGGACCGAACCTCGGAGATTTAATATTTTCTACGTCACTTTTTTCCATGAATATTTTTAGCGATGTCATAACGGCACATTGGTGACAGGTTGCTAGTCCATCGTTCAATAAATTGGCCTCTAGTCCTTAGTAGTGTCCTATTAATTATGTCTTATTGGGCAGGGCCCTAAATAACTGGCCTTCCACTTCAAATATTATAATAATATAAACCGTTATTAATATAAACTATAAAGGGAAAACCCCCTTTGACTATTTTCACTACTACTATTTTCAAATTTTACTTTATACTCTTGTACAGTAGGCTTTCATAGGTACTTCTTATATACATCACGCCAATTTTCCTATATCGGATTTGTAGAGAGTAAGGATCAAGAATCAATGAAGCGATAGACAAAAAAAAAACTAATCATACTAACTACATTTGTTCTGAAACAACAACGATGTATGTAAATGCTCTTCCTATTATTTCGTAGTATATTAATATAAATTAATGACATAAATTGAACGTGGAAGGGTACAGTTCTAAACATTCCGAAGAATCCTTATTAGAGAGAATAATCTAATCAACACGATTACTCCGAATGAGAAATTGAATTTTCAATTTTGTTAAATTCTGCATAAATTTAAATGGCCTTTTGCCTGATGTAGACAAAATTATAACATACAGAACATTTCCTGAAACTCTTAATCATCTGTCAACAATAACGTACATTCATTTTGCAAAAACACAGGACTTATCGCGTGTTTTATAAACATTTCGGTCATGTTGCAATGGCCTTGGTCGCGGGTCAGTTTCAATAAAATCGCAAATCACTCTAAATATAGTTGACTCTTCCCTCTAATTGTTAAACCATCTTTCCAGGGGCCTTACTCCACTAATGCATTTTAGGCACAATATTACTTCAGTAGCGATACAGTAATACTTCAGTGGTAATTTGTTACTTAGCCTTATTGTGCCTAAAATGCATTAGTGGAGTAAGGCCCTGAAGTTCTGAAAATAAATTCCAATTAGGAATTATCTAATCGCATCCATGACTATTACTGGAACATTTTTAGCCTATTTTTATACTAACATTGACCCTGTATTTATTTACGGATTAGGTAGGAAATAAAGCTTATTTTTATGCGATTAATTGAATTGTTTACTTTGGCAGTGAGCCCAGGAAAGAATAATTAAACAAATTAATCATTTTGTTCTGGCATCATTAAATGTTTATGGGGTTACTAATGCGTTACTATGTAGAGAATTTAATGTTAATACTCAGTTTTTGCAAGTTAGGGACTTGTAACATGTAACCAGTAACTATTCGTTGAACATGTACCAATATAAATATACCTCGCTTTTATTTGGATGACCTCCGTGGCGCGGTTGGTTAACCACCTGAATGGTAATCGAGAGATCCTGGGTGCAATTCCCGGTAGAGGCAGAGTTAAGAACTACAATTTTCTTCTGCTTTCTAGTCTGGTCGTTGATTATATTATGCTATACATATATGTATTTATGCATGTATAATAAGTAAATATTTCTAAAATATACGTTGACACTAGTCAACGTACCTTTAACACAAGTCTGAAATATACTTAGCAAGGGACTAGTTCAATTGGTGTAATAGTGTCCTACAATATTATTATTAATCTACATTTCATAAAAAAGGTAGTAGCTATCTTTTATTTAGGTATTGTCAGTGAAGCCACGATTTAGATAAGCTGCGTCGAGCACTGAAGCACTGCGGTAAATAGAAATAAGATGCCAAACACATTAAGCATAATATTACCCTAGAATAGTTGATAGGTTATTACACCGCCTAATCAATTACCTTTCGTATTATTATATATACTGTAGTATTATATTATCTATGCTTTTAGTATTTAATCGCTTCGTAACATAACGTCATCCTTATAAAGTTGAATAAATATATTTACGATTCAGAAAAGCTAAGAAGTACGAATGGATTAAAAACTCACATTGAATACTATCTAGTGAAAATTGGGTTCAATGTTACATTGAAGAAAAAACTTCTTCAAAATCCCAGTCCAGTTTCCCATACATAATGTATGAAGCTCAGACACATGAAATAAAATCCCTTTTACGTTAATGATTGCCTCCCACACGAACTCTCATTGGCCCTACAAAGGTTGGCTAGTCCTTCGCATAACAACCTCCCACTCAATGTAGCTACATCAAATATTCAGAAGGCATTCTTGAATGAGACTATCCCGAACATGCGCTGTAGTATCTTCCTTATTCCACGATTGGGTTTAATTTGTACTATTTCGTTTCTACAGTGAAGGAAAAAAACGACAAACGCGTTCACGACCATTAACCCTTGCGGGGTAGTCAGAGGTTCAGGTGTCCATCTCCACAATTGCGAAGGTAGTAATTCTATTCCTCGAACCCACGTGTTGACCAGATAGTCAGTACTCAATGTGACCGGTAGTCCGCCACGTCGCAATTTACAAGCACTATTACATGTTCGGGGACCAGGTAGGTTTCCGATGTTTTCCCTCCCCGTAGTATTTGACGCATTTCGTAAATGTATTTTTATTACGAAACTCTACATAAAAATTCATTTGCATTGTTACATGCTCAAGTGGCATTTGTACCCAGTACCCACTGATACAGAGTCAAAGCCCAAACAACTGAGCTACGTCGAATTTTAAATGAATAACATGTTATGCAGACGAATGATAGCAATGACAAAAGGAATGTATGTGAGTGAAGTGGAAGGGCGGTTACGAAGGGGCCGGCCCAATAATACGTAAGACAGTCAGATAGACGCTATATTGAAAAAGGGTGACGTTAGGAGTACCTATAACCGCCGAGTATGTATGAGAAGATGTAAAAGTCAATGAAGCGAAAGTGGTCTGTCAGGATCGGGATAAATGGAGTTCCGTGATCTCTACCGACTCCTTTACAGGGAATCAGGCGTGATGTGTATGTATGTATTTAATGGTGTGGTTTATTTTATTACTCTTTCCTGCAGTCAAACGGTTAGAATAACATACATACATATATTCACGCCTGTACGTAACTAAGGAGATAGGCAGAGACTATCGATCGCCACCTGGAACGATCCTAACAAATCTCTCTTGCTTCACTCAGTAATTAATTAATATTAAGGCGAATGTATTAATAATTCATAAAGTATGTTTATAATATTAGTAAAAATAATAAGCGTATGTATGTATATAAACAATACAATAACAAGCAAGTCCTTTGATTCCTTTCGGGGTGGACAGAAACTAATATACTTTCCCGGTCACTTTTAGCACGAATATCGCAGTTTTATTGTCATATGGAACATTGATGACAGGTTGCTAGCCCATCTCTTAATAATATTTACAATAGTAATAAATAATCTGAAAACGTTCACATGTCACTTTTCAATACAAAGTGTGATGTTTCATAAATATACTCTACGTAAGAGAAATCCATTAAGAATACGAGTTTGGTCCACGAAAATCAATCAGTCCCTCGAACACATAGTGCCTATAAAGATGATACGGTTCCTTACGATATGGGCACCTTACATGAGTTAACAGAACGTTGACAATCTAAATGGTCACCCATCCTAATATTGACAACAGCGTAGCTTAACATCTTTGATCTAAGAGAAACAAGTTAAGCCAGTTCTTGTATCATCTTAACGACTAGGATCTCCAGAATAAGGTGCAGGGATCCGCTCGATATTCTCTGACGTCATTCGCCCCTCGGGATGGGCCTCGACATTGCTCGGGATAAAGTTCAGGCCTTCGTAGAGGTCACACGAGCTTCTAACAATACGTATACTAGTGACATCTGTTGTTGCAACTACATTAATGATCTTGTATCAATTATGGTGATGAATTTAATCCTGGCAAAAAGTATGTTAATTATAATAATAATAATATTGCACCAATTGAACTAGCCCCTAGACATTATTACACCAATTGAAATAGTCCCTTGGTAAGTTCATTAAGACTTGCGGTAAGAGTACTAGTCAACGTATATTTAAGAAATGTATACGTATTATATATAGATGAATACATATATAGCATATATATAATCAACGACCACACTGGAAAGCAGTAGAAAAGCGTCGTTCATAACTCTGCCACCACCGGGAATTTAAACCGGGGCCTCACTATTAGCGTTCCGGCAGCTTAACTAGCGACCCGCTCCGGCTTCGCACGGGTGTAAAATATATAGCCTACTTCACTATTTACTGGATGTTATTATACGTATAAACCTTCCTCTTGAATCACTCTATCTATTAAACAAAACCGCATCAAAATGCGTTGCGTAGTTTCAAAGATTTAAGCATACAAAGGGACATAGGGACAGAGAAAGCGACTTTGTTTTATACTATGTAGTGATGATGTATGAGGCAACCATATTTTTCACACACTTAATATGTAGATAACCGATAAAATAAATTAAGATAAAACTTTATTTGTTATATTTGTCTGTTTATTCAAATATTTGTTATTTGATAGCTGGTACTAAGGAGTAGAAATTAAGATAGTTTATTCACTATTTAGTTAACTTTAGGTTAGCGACTGCAATCATGTACGTTAATAAAATTTCATTCATTGGTACATGCCAGGGCTGCGATTCGAACTCAGGGCTTTTCTCATACATACACCTTATTGACCTCGAAGAACATTGTCTACCCTTAAAGGGATGACATTCGTGAATTATATATCATATAATTATGCATATGT
Organism: Leucoptera coffeella; assembly: GCA_030578115.1. Lineage (NCBI taxonomy): Eukaryota > Metazoa > Arthropoda > Insecta > Lepidoptera > Lyonetiidae > Leucoptera > Leucoptera coffeella. Next base: position 218,216 of record JAMBLF010000368.1, read on the forward strand.
ATGTGTAACCTGTCACCAATATTCTTCATTAATAATAAAAATATATTATAATATTCACTGCCCCAAAAACATACACAATACAAAACGTTGATAATAAAAACTTACAAACTAGGGGGTATAGCTTGTGCATGTTATTGTCGCAGCAGAAAGGTTCCAATTTATTACACCATTACAATCCCAAATAGTTATCTATTATATCTATTATGCATATCTATTATAAAAAATAATAAAAATAGTAGAGTTTATAAATGGTTGTATTATAATATATCTGACACAGATATAAGAATACTATACAAGTATGTCTAAAATATATATAAGCGTGACAGTATTAGATGACATATCTCCTACTATATAGAAGTTCCTATAACCGCCGAGTGTGTATGAGTGTCAATGAAGCGAAAGTGGTTTGTCAGGATCGGGACAAATGGGGATACGTGATCTCTACCTACCACTCTGTAGGGAAACGGGTGTGATATGTATGTATGTATTCTATCCACCCTGAAACGGATTGAAGGACATGTGAATGCGTATCTTTGTAATGTGCCAACGGGATGAAAGAATTAATCAAGAATTGGCAAAATAATTAATTAATTGTTTTCATTGAAGTTGGCAGCGCCCTCTATCGATTAGGCGAAGGAATGACAACCATTTTTGGCACTGCTACGCTATTTCTCACTTTTGCTTGCCATACACTTCTTACATACATATACATCCGAGTCTTTATACTTAGTAGACATTGGATATTGAAAAGAGCATGCTTCGATGGTTTGGACATGTTATGCGGATGTATGATAGCAGATTGACAAAAGGAATATATATCAATGAAGTGGAAAGGCGGTTACGTAGGGGCCGGCCTAATAAGACATAATATAACAGTCAGATAGACGCTATATTGAAAAAAGGTGACGTTAGGAGTACTTATAACCGCCGAGAGTGTATGAGAAGATGTATGAATGTCAATGAAGCGAAAGTGGTCTGTCAGGATCGGGACAAATGGGGATCCGTGATCGGTGCCTACCCCTCTACAGGGAATCCGGCGTGATGTGTATGTATGTATGTACTATCTCGTAGTAATGTTTCGTGACTAGCTCCAGAGTATTGGGGACAGGTTGCTAGCCCAATGCTCAATATATCCATCGAACAATAGTCACCTCCTACAATAAGCCAGAAAGAATTACATGTAGGTACTGTATCTAAGGAGGTATCATTAACCTCCTTTTTATTCCGATCCAATCTATTTTCGATTCGCATAAAGACATAACCCAGTTCAAGAATAGCGAACGGAAAATATCCTCTTACATTGACGTCATTACACCCTACCTACATTTTTGCAAGGGTTGGTTCCGTTCTACATAATACCATGACCTTTTCAAGGACGCCTGGTCCGATGCAGTGATTTAATAAGCACGTGTAAGTAAGTTTTTGCTCAGATGGTTTTGTCAGGCGTAAATATTATAATTCAGTATTTAATACTGATTGATTCATTATTAGTAATAATTTACACAATCTTAGTTATAGGATTGTTAGCTTATATGAACATAGAAAGAAAATAAATAAGGCAAGGGACTCAAACAGCCTGTTGGATTTCTAAATTGGACTCATCAGCAGTGCTGAAAACATTGTAAAAATAGTATAGGTACGAGTCCAATAAAAGAGTATCCTACATATAAATATTACTGCATCGAGTATTCGACAAGGCATAACAAGAATAAACCTTATACAATACATAATGCGGAAAATATTTTTAGAAACGTTCACTGCTATTTTGTATCTAACCACTAGCGCCATCTATTATTGGAGAAGCAAAGAACACACTTTCATCTATTGTTACATAGGCTATGCAATTTTTTTTCATATATCCTTTTGCATTATCTAAATAGGTGGTTTCGTTGGGACCCCAAGAGGCCCATTAGCTCAGTTGGTTAGAGCGTCGTGCTAATAACGCGAAGGTCGCGGGTTCGATCCCCTCATGGGCCATATTGTTTAGGATGTATTGTACATTATGTGTGATGATATTTAAAATACTTCCATACATAATATATAATACATTCCTATCAAGGTTTTGCTTTTGTTACTTGAAAAAGTGAAAAAAAAGTAGTAGTTTCGTCCTTTAAGCCCTTTTGGGAAAGGCAGAACCTCGGAGATATCTCCTATGTCACTATTTAGCACGAATTTTGGGTGATTATGGGTGTGAGTGAAGCAAGAGAGATTTGTCAGGATCGTTCCAGGTGGTGATCAATAGCCTCTGCCTATTCCGTTAGGGACGTAGAGGCCTATATGTATTTTGTCGTACAAAACAGTGGAGGTAGCAATACCATCGCCAGATCAATTCCATTGACCCCAAGTGCCTTAGTCGCCTTCTACGACATTCCAGGAAGATCGGCAGCTAGTTCAGGTTAAGGACCCACGGAGCAGATTTCAGCCTTTGTAGAGTACCCATTTTTAAAAATGAAATCACATTTCACGACGCGTTTAACGCCCGTAGCGCTTGCGTTTGGCGAGTGATCACGCAAAAATGGTGTCTCGTAAGTATTTGCCTTAAGAATGTTGTATTTTAGCTAAATCTTTTACAGTACCTAATTTCTATTGTACTAATTCGTAAATTTATCATAATTATGACATTTTATTTTATTATTATCTTATTACTATTTTAATAATGACATTCTAAATAAAATAATTAATAATGCATGTTATATGACAATTATTAATAATTATATACTTACCTAGATATATAATTTTTGACTTTACTACAATTATAATTCCATAATCAATTTAATAATATGTATTGCATGTTTATTGTCACATAAATTGTCAATTAGGTGAAAAGTATTCAACATAATTTCGTTATTTTGCATGCCTGATACGGTCGAACACACTGTACCTTAAATACCAATTTGTAACAACATTGAATACGTGTGTTTGCAAATAGTTTGATTTGTTTTGATTTGAAAATGCAACTCCATCCAGCAAACACGGCGGGCACGAGTGCAAACCGCTTCGTGAGTCCTTTGCCCTACATTGTTGCTAGCACGGGATAGGTAGTTAAACAAATATGTATACTATATTGTATTTATTTTACATAATATTACACAATCCTTAACTTATGACATAGACAAGGCACTGGTGTACCGAAGTTGCATTAAACAATATTATTACTCCATTTTACGTAACTTTGCGTGACTGAAATGTTTTATTTAAAGATATTTACATATTTTCATAATTAATAATTATTTGTAAGTAATGCATAAAAATACAAAATTGTATATAAACAAATACATACATACACTTCACGATAATTAATACCCTTTGGGGTAGATTGCGCTTCTTTTATTTACGATATGGTATATAAAACTATAAACAGCTAGGATTAGTAATATCATTATTTTAGATACTGGAATATTACTCTAAATTCCGATTGTATAATATCACATTGTATTAGTGAACGAAAACCAGGAACATTTATGGAAATATTCGTTTCCAAAAGAAATAAACAATATACATATTGTATTGTTTGTAGTTCTATATGACGATAAAAGAGAAAATGAAATTATTAAGCTCGAGTTATACATAGTTCATAGAATTAAAATTAGAAATGCAATAGAATATAAGACACACTATTTTAACAATAAAAAGGTAAATAAATAAATACGACTGACATAATTTACATAAAATAGACATTCTCATGACATTCATATAAAGAATTAGGATACCAAGTAGTTTGAGTATGATATAAAGTAAAAAAAGTCTATTTATCCATAACAAATTTTTCATTATTTTTTAATGTAATGTTTTACTCGTTTAAAATGATGTGCTCATCACTATTAACTTTCATGGTCATCATCAGAAACGTATTGAAAAATAATTAATCTACACAAAGAAGAGAAAGAAATTTTGTATAGTTAAGCTTCAGCCTAAAATATTACATTTATCACTGCATTGTATCACTATATAACGGAAATCATTTGATACCAGTCTATTATGACTATTCAAAGACTATATTATAGACAAACGCGTTCACGACCATTAACCCTTCCGGGGTAATCAGAGGTTCAGGTTTCCATCTCCGCAATTGCGAAACTATATCATATACTCGTATATTGAAAATATGCATTATTAAACCTTATTATTACCAAGAGCGTTCTAGCTATCGATAACCAGCCATCTGTGAGTGGTATTTACGAACTGTTGCTGAACCAGTGGCGTCCTAACTCTGAGTTTCACTTCCAAAGTACCACCAGCTGGTCTTCTTCCATCCATTAGCTGTAACAGAATGGTATATAATCGTAAATCAATATAGTAGATAGATTGGTTTTGGGTGGTTACGTAGGGGCCGGCCTAATAAGACATATAACAGTCAGATAGACGCTATATTGAAAAAAGGTGACGTTAGTAGTACCTATAACCGCCGAGAGTGTATGAGAGGATGTATGAATGTCAACGAAGCGAAAGTGGTCTGTCAGGATCGAGACAAATGGGGATCCGTGATCTCTGCCTACCCCTCTACAGGGAATCAGTCGTGATGTGTATGTATGTAGATAGTTTGGTGTACCTCAGTTGTTTATTGACTCTGTATCAGTTGGTACGAGGGTGAAATCCTTGAGCATGTACCAATGCAAATGAAGTTTAATGCTTTTCTATGTACATTTGCTCAATAAAAATTCATTTGCTAAATGCACCGAATACTACGGTAACGGAAAACTTTCTGAAGAAACCTACCTGTTCATAGACAGGTAATAGTTGGTTTTTGTTAATTGCGACATGATTTACTACCTGTCTCATTGAGTACTGACTATCTGGTCAACACGTGGGTTCGAGGTGGCCATAGAATGAATACCTTCGCAATTGCAGAGATGGACACCTGAACCTCTGACTACCCCAATGACTAAGGACGAATTAGGGGTAAAGTGATTCTATTGAGCGATGTGTTATCAACCTGTCAGCAATGTTACCTCAATATTAGTGCTAAAAGTAAGCAACAAGTCTCTAAGGTTCATCCCGAAAGGGACTTAGAAACGTTAATGTATGTATGTAATAGTCAGATAGACGCTATATTGAAAAAGGTGATGTTAGGTGTACCTATAACCGCCCCAGTGTGTATGAGTGTCAATGAAGCGAAAGTGGTCTGTCAGGATCGGGACTAATGGGGATCCGTGATCTCTACCTACCCATCTACAGGGAATCAGGCGTGATGTATGTATGTAACTACAAAGGAAGTAGTAGTACTAATGCACTTCTAAAATGTTTAAATGAGGGACGTATACTGTGGTACATCTATTATCATACTCACCGGGTAGGCATCGTGCAGCGTGACCTGCGTTTCGAGTGGCGCCAGTTTCAGGCTGACGACGCCCAGTAGCTGGTCCTTGGAGAACCAGCCCCTGCAACACAAACAGCAGTCGAGGCCCCCGCTACACCTGCACGAGCAAGCTACATACACACTCGGCAATCTACATACACGCCCGCCTATGATACGTACACATTACTTGTGGATATACGATATACGCTTCGCGACTTGTGTATGCACAGTGCCTTTTTTATTTATAATACTAATAATAATTCTTTATTCATCACAAACAATAATATACGTAAAACAAAAAGCAAATAAGTACATGCGTGATATATTTTCTTGTATAGTAAGTTACCCCAACTCGATCGAAGTGGATTCCATTAGAATCCTAACGCTGATGTTGAGTGTTGGGACAGTTTGGACATTTAGGACTTGTGTAAGGGCTAGTACATATATACAATGTATATATATATATATATATATATAGAACATAGGATAGATATGTACAAAATCAAGAAGATAACTAGTTCTTAACTCTACCTCCACCGGGAATCGAACTCAAGACCTCTCGATTATCGTCACGGAGGTCGTCCAAACAAAGAATACACTTCTACATACCCTCTCGAGTAAACTTCGAACTTGATTCCGTGTCGTTTGAAGACCCGCTGGCAATTCCTAACAGTCCTGTTGATGAGTAGAGGGAAGGTCGCGTTGTATTCCGGACTATTTGTGTCTTTCACTAACGAGGTACGGTCTACCACTGGAGTTTCCTGTAATCATGGGTTCCGTTAATCCGGCTCGAAGGACCAATTATTTTTTTTGACATATTAACATATATGATTGTAGAGGTCATATAAAAATAAAGGTATTATTTTTACGAAATGCATCGAATACTACGGTAAGGGAAAATATCGTGAGGAACAGGTAATAGTTAGTGCTTGTATATGGCGACATGGCTTACCACCTGTCACATTGAGTGCTGACTATCGGATCAACACGTGGGTTCGAGGTGGCCATAGAAACTACCTTTGCAATTGCGGAGATGGACACCTGAACCTCTGACTACCCTGCAAGGGTTTATGGCCGTGAACACGTTTGTCTTTTATAATTGTATGTGTTATAACAATCTTAGATGTTTTATACTGTGATAGCAAATATAATTACGATGCAGTTATCGTAACTACAGACTTTTGAGTGACCTACGTAGAATTTACGTTGGTTTTTAACCATCTAAAACCCACTTTTAAGTGACTTATTTAGAAATAGGGATTACTGTCTAAATGTGTATGTCATCATAAATTTACCTGTGGGTAAGGAAACTCAAATTTCACGTAAGTATCGACTTCTTTAGGGTTAGGCACGTTATAGGCTATCCCTCGCACGATTGTCAACTCTAAATCGTTCTCGTTAAGGTCCGTATTGCATTGTACGACGGAGAATTGTTTCGATTCATAGTGGAACTTGGGTGGGTCTTGATTTAACCTGTGAAGTAAGAAAAGGTATTATTTATTAGTTTTTCAATCCTATCTAACAATAAGAGGGGACTAAAGGACTAGTCTATTCACTGTTTTTTTACCAGTTATTTGGTTTCGGGAAAATAATTCAGAAACCATAGCTGTCGGATTAAGTTTCTTAGTTGAATATATCTAAAAAATAACATTCAATTTAGTTTTGCGAAAAATATATTTATATCGTTGTTTATCTAATGAAAAGTGATATTCTTTTAATCGTAGAGTTCCTATTTGAACATGTTGAACAACATTATTGAACAACAACACTAAAATGAAACATACGCTTCACGACTTATGTATACACACTCCTTTTTTATCGTAGCGAAGTAGTTTGAGGCGTGAGTGCCTATCTCCGAAATTTCGAAGGCATGTTAGGTATGGGTCACTCAAAGCCCGAGTTTCACTAGATACTAGTATTTGAACATTCACCAATAATTACCTAACAATTCCGCGAAGGACAAAAGTACCTACATTTAACCAGCTATAACACAACTTACCGTTTAGCAACTTTGACCACATCCAAATCTTGTTTGACAGTGACAGCTAAGTTCTCAAATCGATGTGTTTCCGCCACATTGCCCATCGCCTTATAATGGTCCCTATTGGCCAGACAAAGCTTGAGCTGTGACGTCAGCTGCTGAATTAACCTGTCAATTAAATGAGTGTAATGTCAGTGAACTGTCAATATGACAGATGGCAAGGTATACATAAAGTAATGTTAATTAGAATAAATATCAGTATAGCGGTTTGCGATGATAATAACATAGAATATTGGAAATATATAATAGCCCTGTTGCCTAAAAGATTCTATTCGGCTTAGTGTTTGGAAGAAAGACAGTAACATATTATTTTTTAAAGTTTTTAATCAGAATAATATTATTCAGTATCTAGCTAGAAAAGACATATGATTTTTAAATTACAGTTATAAATAAATACCTAGGCACTACATCCGAGTCATCTAGGGTAATCATGGGCGTTGTATCAGGAGTTGATGGTTCACAGTCTTCAGCATTCACCACGTCGAACCTGCAATCACAATATCATCTTCAACATCATTAAGAAACTTGCCTATCCCTATACTAAAGGCCAGGGTCCTTAGTCCACTAATGCTTCATACTACTAATGACAAAAGCGTTCACGAACATTAACCATTGCAATTGCGATGATAGTAATGGCCGCCTCGATCCCACGTGTTGACTAGATAGTCTATGTGAAAGTTGGTAAGCCATGTCGCCATTTACAAACACTAGCTATTACCTGTTCGGGGATCAGGTAGGCTTCCTCAATATGTTTTCCCCCACCGTATGCGGCGCATTTCGTAAGTGTATTTTTATTAGGACAATGTAAATAGCAATTTATTAAACATCAAATTACGAATTATAACCAGTATATGTAGACTTACGTTTTCTCCAACTGCTGTTGATCGCCAGGAGGTAGTGGCAGAGACTTGATGTCCACTGCTAGTCCGCCACTCGCCGCTTCTATAAGGGCATCGAACCCTTTCGCCGCACGTAGGTATTCCTTCGCTTGTGTTATGTTACCTGTAACAAAAATGTATAATGTGTTTAGATTAGCCTACCCCTTTGCAAGGAATCAGGCGTGACGTATGAATAAATTCATTCATGCAAACCTTTACATACTAACATTAGCTAGATTCTATTCATCAATGGTATTATATAGTTACATATATTCTATAAACCATAACTGCCAACTTATATTACGAACTACCAACTAACTACCAATCAAACGAATGAATGACCGAATGCATGAACGAACTTATGACGGAACGAATGAGTCCGATTGAACACATTACCTTTTATATGCATTTATTAATATATACTTAATAGGAGAGCCTACAGAATTGCTAATACTAAAATTGCCATATCTGTCTATCAACCAACTAACCTAACCCAACCAACCAAACAAATAACATTCATTCATTCATTCATTAAACGACCGACCGAGTCCCCTAAACCACTCACCAGTCCTCTTAGCTCTGAGGGCGGCTTCCTTGAACTCCTTCTGCCTCTGGAGCAGCATGGCCATCTGCTTATCAGCTCTGGTCTCCTTGGTGGAAGATCGCTGAGGAGGAGTGGGGGCTGATCTGCTGGGCTGAGCTGGTTTGGCTGGAGGACTGGCTGTTTGCTGTGGGGGGGAAAATAATAATAATATTTGGACATTATTACACCAATTGAACTAGCCCCTTGGTAAGTATATTTAAGACTTGTATTAAGGGTACTAGTCAACGTATATTTAAGAAATGTATTCATATTATACACAGATAAATACATATTTATATAGCATATATAATCAACAACCAGACTGGAAAGCAGTAGAAAAGCGTAGTTCTCTACTCTGCCTCCACCGGGAATCGAACCCAGGAACCCACGATTAGCGTTCAGGCGGCTAACCGTTCGCGCCACGGAGGTCGTCCTACATAGTAATATACATACATAGACATCACGCCTGATTCCCTGTAGAGGGAGCGGAGATCGCGGATCCCCATTTGTCTCGATCCTGACAGACCACTTTCGCTTCAATAACACTCATACACACTCGGCGGTTATAGTATAGCGGTATATTATTAGTATATTCAATATTAGATTGAAAAGGGCATGCTTCAATGCATTCGATTCGATGTGTACATGGTATACAGATGAATGATAGTAGATTGACAAAAGGAATATATATGAGTGAAGTGGAAGGACGGTTACGTAGGGCCCGTCTCAATAAGACCTATGACAGTCAGATAGACAGCATATTGAAAAAGGGTGACGTTAGAAGTATCTATAACCACCGAGTGAGCGAAAGTGAATGTGAATCCGTGATCTCTGTAATGTACCCCTATGTGACGACCATGATGTATGTACTCACATTATTAACAGGTATAGGCGCATAGCCAGGCGGGGTAGGCAGCTCATCCACTGCAATGGGGCGTCCGGCAGCGTTCAATTTAATGGCGTCTTGGTACTGTTTCACTATTCTGGCCATACGACGTTGCTTCGACGAGTTGCCTTGCTCTTTAGCCTTTGATTCTTGCTCCTAGTTTTAAATAAAAATATATCGGCTTAATTTTAATAGTCTAGGTGTATAGATTAATTCGACGTAGCTCAGTTGTTTGTGGCTTGGCTCTGTATCTGTGGGTACAGGGTTCAAACCCCGCTTGAACATGTACCAATGGAAATGAAGTTTATTGATTTTCTATGTACATTTTCGTAATAAAAACACATTTACGAAAAGCATCCAATTATACGGGTGAGGGAAAACATCGTGAGGAAACCTATCTGTTCTTCGAACAGTAATAGTTAGTGCTTGTAAATGGCGACATGGCTTACCACCTGTCACATTGAGTACTGACTATCTGGTTAACACGTGGGTTCGAGGTGTCCATAGCATTACTACCTTCGTAATTGCGGAGATGGAAATCTGAACCTCTGACTACCCCGCAAGGGTTAATGGTCGTGAATGCGTTTTTGTTTTTTTTTTGTTTTGTATAGGCATGGTTTGTCGTAGAGATAGAAAAGATACCCCCATTCTAGTTCAGGACACAAGAGGTTGTATATCTAAGTGTAGATCATTGGATGTTAATACAAAGATTTTTGCTTTTGGAATTTTGTAGATTGGAATTCCAATGCAATAATCACTTAGGCCAGCAAGAACGGCATAGTTAAAATTATCTTTACCTTCCAAATTAGCGCGGAACATCAATGTATGTACATACATAAATGTAGTAAGTAAAAGTAACTTTAATTAATACTAATGTTACCTGGAACACGGCCAATCGCTGCCTCAAAGCCTCTTCCACCGTAGAGGCTGTCACGAGACCAGAAGACTCTTGAGCTGGTGGCTCTGGGACCGGTTCTGCAAAGAAAAAAGAAAAATCACTACATAGTATAAAACAAAGTCGCTTTCTCTGTCCCTATGTCCCTTTGTATGCTTAAATCTTTGAACCTACGCAACGGATTTTGACGCTGTTTTTTTAATAGATAGAGTGATTCAAGAGGAAGGTTTATATATATAATAACATCCATTAAATAGTGGAGTAGGCTATATATCTTATACCCGTGTGGAGCCGGAGCGGGTCGCTAGTGTACCTATATACAACGTACGTACAATAGTGAGACTTGTTGTACGTTAAATAAAAGCTAACTAGCTGCCGTTCTTCCTGGCATGTCATAGGCTACTAAGGGATCAGGGATAAATGATAGTTATTGGGCGATGAGCTAGCCACATGTCAGCAACTTGCCATGCGACATCACCACATTAATCAACATACTAATGCTAAAAGTGACCTAAATAGATATTATCTCGTCTCCCAAAATATGTACTTCTAACGTCACCTTTTTTCAATATGGCGTCTATCTGACTATCATGTGTCTTATTGGGCCTACGTAATCGCCCTTCTAGTTCACACAAATGAAAAGTATAAGTACTATATGTCTGTCTACTTCAATGTATATGTATGTATAAGTACCCCGACAAACACACACACACACATATAGAACTCACCAGATGATTGTTCCACCTGGGCCGTCTCCGTCCTGAATTGGTGCTCGACGCCCTGCGGGGTAGGCAGTTCGTTGAGGTCCATCTCTGTGCCACTTTTATAAGCGTCCACTACCAGGTCGAACTGCTTCACTACCTTTAAGAACTGGAGGGCTAAGGGCTTGTCGTGTTGCTTAGCTTTCAGGGCGGCTGCTTTGAACTCTTCTCTACGACCTAAAGAGTACAAAAGTTTTTTTTATTCATTATTATTATTTTTACTCATTACATGAAACATAGATGGCACTGTAATTATAATTTGATTTTTATAATATATTCTTCGCTCCTATTAGTAGCAGGGTGATGTTATATAGCCTAAAGCCTTCCTTAATGGTCTATCTAACACAAAAAGAATTTTTGAATTCAAACCAGAAGTTCCTGAGCTCAGCGTGTTCAAACAAACAAACTCTTCAGCTTTATAATATTATTAGTATAGATAAAGGTTTATTATAATCACCTATTGAAATGCAATAGAACTAGATTTTTTCAAATAAAAATCACTCATATCTGAATGAAATAAAATATTCTGTAGGATTACAAATAAATTGTCCTGTGCTAGTCTAGAACCTTAAAAAGATGCTAATTAGCTTCCGTTCTTACCGGCATGTCGTAGGAGGCGACTAAGCAGTATCAAAGTTAATACTTTATTCATATTTTTGAAAAATTCGCGTTTTTCATTCATTTTGCAAAATTTTTTTGTTAAATAAACGCCTCAAGTCCCGTTTTCTTATAACATAAACAAGTGTCCATTTACGTAATATAGCCTTCAATCCTTCAGCTCGTTCCGGTGGCAAGTCTGAGCTTGTATCCGGTTCATTTGAGCTTATTGGTGCTGACGGTGGTTCCACCCTAGGTTCTGGTGGCTGAATAGGTACAGGCGCTGGTTCTGTGAGATAAATTATAAGTGATTAATAACTAACGGGACTTATCGCGTAAGTTTTAAATAATAAAGTTACCTTTATTAACCCGACGTTTTATTAATTAAAACTTAAAGAATTTTATTATTTAAAACTTACGCGATAAGTCCCGTTAGTTATTAATCATGAGAATAAATCGCGAATCTCTTAAAACTAGAAATTATAAAGTATTAGTGTTACAAGTTTTGTGTTAGTCTATGTGTCATGTGGTAGTCTGGAACGTAAAAAGAATGCTAACTAGATGCCGTTCTTCTCGGCATGTCGTAGGAGGCGACTAAGGGACTAGGGGTAAATAGAATCAATTGGGCCATAGGCTAGCAACCTGGCACTAATGTTCCGTATAACATCGCAACCCCCATATTCATGCTAAACAGTGACCTAGGAGACATATCTGCGAGTTTCTGTCCAACCCGAAAGGGAATAAAGGACGTGAATGTATACGTGTTAGATGGAAGTTCGGTGTTACTCAAGCATTAGAGCCTTGAGTTTAAATCAGTGGGGTCAGGTTTCTACTGTTACATACAAATGGTTAAGTAGAATAAATAATAAATATGTCACATGCATCAACATCAACCTCTGCCTACCCTGCATGGGTTAATGCATGTCTGTACTGATTGGATCCTTGTAATGTATACACACATATATGTACATTCAAGTCTTCTGATCCTTTTGAGGTGTCCACAACTTAAGAGATAAAATTTCCTAGGTTACTTTTAGCATTTTTGTTCCTCACTATGTTTTCCCTCACCCTTATATCATAATACTAGTGACCCGCTCCGGCTTTGCACGGGTATAAAATATATAGCCTACTCCACTATTTAATGGATGTTATTATACATATAAACCTTCCTCTTGAATCACTCTATCTATTAAAAAAAACCGCATCAAAATCCGTTGCGTAGGTTCAAGGATTTAAGCATACAAAGGGACATAGGGACAAAGAAAGCGACTTTGTTTTATACTATGTAGTGATATAAGATAATAGTATTATAATATAATACTTACCAGGTACAGGCGCATCTTCTGCTGGTGGCGGATCCACTCTTCCTACGCTGACTGGTGGAGGCACATCCTCATCATTGATTGGCTTCCCGGCCTTTGCTTGCTTCAGCAGGTCGTTCAGGGTCTTTAAGCCACGGCCAAATCTAAAGGAAGGATAAATAAAGGCTAATATTTACATGAACATCAAAATTTATGGATTTGCTCATTATAAACAAATATCTAAATAAATTGTATATCTTTCTGGAGTAATTACAGAATATAAGTACTATTTTTATTCCATAAATAAATAGATAACATTCAGATTAAATGAGGAGTATATTTCAGATCTACATAATATGTTCTATGTATATAATAGAAAGTAATATGTATCATTCACCCACACACCTGGTTTTTTTTATTATTACATCAGTAGTCAATAGCATCATATTTAAACATTTATCCATAGTCAATGAAGCAAATGTTGTTTGTCACAATAGGGACAGAAGGTGATATCCATGATCCCTGCCTACACTCTAAAAGGAAACAGATGTGATGTGTATGAATGTATATAGGTCATATTCCATATTCACATTACATTGTTACATTACAATGTTTATACATGAGTGTTAATAATATTATTAGTTAAATTATTGTTGTTATAATTAAGACAATAATATTCTCGTCGTTATTGTGGGTTCAAAGTGGCCATACATTTACTATCTTCACAATAATGGAGATCTCTGACTACCACCCAAAAGTGAATGGTTGTGAACACATTTGTTGTAACATATGCATATTCTAAATGATAAGGAGTAAATAATTTACTTTCTTTAATTGACATACTACATTCATACCTTCTAGCTCTGCTGGCTTCACCCTTGGCTTTAGCGTTCTTCTCTGCTACTGTATAATTGGTTATTCTATCTTCCAACAAGCTAATAGTACTGCTCTGTGCGGTCACAGACTGTGTGGGGGGTAGACTGGCTTTTCTAGGTGGGGGTACAGGGGGCGCCTCATCACCATCGATTGCTAGCTCCTTCAACTCGTTTAGGAGGTCTGGATCGTCTTCATCGGCTGTTGAATGAAGGGAAGAATTAGGACTACATATACACTCACAGAACCTCGGAGAAATGATATCTCCTAGTTCACGTTTTAGTATGAATATTGGGGTTGTGATGTCTTAATTGATGATAGGTGACAGGTTGCTAGCCTATCCCCTGATAGATTACAAAAACCAAGTCACAAGTCCTTTACCTCCTATGATATGCCCAGAAAAATGGCAGCTAGTTAGCATTCTTTTTACGTCTCAGACTATTAATACAGGCTTTAAAAATAAGAATATAGGAAAATATATACAATAGTTGTAAGAGTATTTGTATTTGTTTGAGTATTTTGCCAAGAGTATTTGTTTTTGTATTTACTACAGTCTATATGCTGGATAAGTATAAGTATATAAAAGATAAACAGGCTTTGAGTACACAATTAAATATACTATCAATTTATAACAACAATATACTCGTAATTTGATGAACTAATCTACAATAAAAACTATCAATGTAACATTGTTTGACCTGAGTTTCACGTCTTCAGTTTCTGACCAACTTTTAATGGTTCACAGATGTGTGATTTATAATTAGATTAAACAATAACACTTACCCGATCCCACATCATCATCTGAAGGTACATCTTTCAAACTTTCCGCTATCATAGCGTCAAGGTTCGAGGGCACGGGAGGTGCCTGTTTTCTGTGCCTAACTGGGGCACTCCCGCCGCTTATGGCAGCTAGTTCAGCCTCTAAATCCAAGTCATCATCAGAACCTCCCATATCATCATCATCATCTAAATTTGGGATATCTAGTAGGCCGAACTGAAATGTTTAATCATAATATTCCATTATAAAAAGGTCTACAGATTTAGCACCTTTTAATTTCATGGTTTCCAAGTACATAGAAGAGTAATGTTAATAGGAAAACAAACAAAACAAAGATCTTATGACTCACCTGCGATAGTCCTTTACCCTTTGACGGTCTAGGCCTCCGACTCATTGTTAAAATAATTTTAGACCTACAATGTGTGACAATGAAGCTGTTGGATTAATTCAGGAAATTAATATCAAAACACACACACAATCAAGACACAAAGTCTAAATATTGCAATTCGCAAAAACAAAACAAGTATTTTTATTTTCAACAATACGAAGACGGATGTGTCAGATAAAAGTCTAAATGACACCTTATACCTATCTGACATCAAAATTCTTTTGTGATTACTGGAACTAGCACAGAATAAATTGAATTTCAGTGTTGGATATGTTTGGTAAATATTGCCACCAAAAGTATAGTAATAAACAGAATAAAAATTAATAGTTCATCAAAGATGATTATAGAGTTTGTATTTAATAATTTCATTATACGTTGATTGTGTGCTATTAAAAATCTCGATTAGAATTTGTCTAAAAATTAATTATTTCGATGCACAAAGAATAAATGAAATTGATTTTTTGTATTTAGTAATAAAGATTAAATACTAATATTTATTTATATGGATTTAATATATTAACTATTCACAAGTATATTTGTCAATATAAAAAATTAGGATGTGTCATCATGTATAATATTTTCCATTGTATTTTTACATGGCAATTATTTCCATTAGTTCGCAAGTGACGTATGAACGGCCGAAAGCGAAAATCCTTGCTGTGCCGTTGTTATCTTCCTAAATTACCGAAGAATGGAGACCAACGGCCAAGCAAATGGTCATAAAAACAAAAAGAAAGATAGTGGCGATGGAAAGGACAATTTATGGTAAAACTCCCGTGTTAAAGTCTGCCCAAATCGTGGGAATCCATATCGGGATCTCTATGTGTCACACCTACGTGATGTCAATGTAGACCTGAGAAATAAGTGACCCTTGTGTTTTCATCAGCCTTTTTGTTCTAAATAGTACCTCATAACACATTCTCATCACTTTCCCAATGTGTTTCTATTATGATATTACCTAAAACGCATAGGTTACCCTACAGTGGACAAAATGACTTTGTGTTCTATTTACCAATACTTCATTGCAGGTCTGCTATTTTGGAAGAAGTCCAGAACCAGGGAAACACAAAATTACCTTCAAATAAAAATGTCCTAGTGCTTGGTGATAACGAAACTGGCAAAACAACATTGGTAGCTAAATTACAAGGAGTTGAGGATCCTAAGAAAGGGTCAGCCTTAGAATATGCATATATAGATGTCAGGGACGAATATAGAGATGGTTAGTATAGTATTTAAGATTTATTGACAGTATAAGTACAAATTAAGCATATTGTTTGTTTATTTGATTTATACACAACATTTTATGTATTTATGTTTATGTAAATAATGTATGTAAGAATGTGAATGCTTTATTAATGTATTTCAATAGGCCTTTTTAATATTCAAGGGTTTATTTCATATTCTTTCATTGATCTAAGTGATTGCTGATTACTGGCATACTGGTTAAAGTCAGCAAATATTGATTTTGTATGAATTGTTTACATAGATTCTTCCATCTGTACAATTTTGTAGTGCTCTTTGTATTTTATACACATGCTTTGGAAAAATTTCAGTGTTTGTATAAAAATAAAATAAATAATTCATGATTTAATAAATTTCCATATGCTTAATATGAAAGTGATGATTGACGAATTGTATGTCATGTTCACAACCATTAACGCTTGCGGTGTAGTCAGATGTTCAGGATACCATCTCTGCAATAGTGGAGGTAGTAATTCAATGGCCACCTCAAATCCATGTATTGAACAGTCTTTACTTAAACTAACAGGTGTTAAGCCATGTCACCATTTACAAGCACTAACTATTATCTGTTTGGGGAATGGTAGGTTTTCTCACAATGTTTTCCCTCACTATTTATTCGGTGCATTTTGCAAAGGCATTTTTATTACGAAAATGTACATAGAAATTCATTACACTTCATTTCCATTGGTACATGCTACAGCGGGATTTGAAGCCAGTACCAATTGATACAGACTCAAACCCCAAACAACTGAGCTACACCAAATTCAGCACAGGTTTTAGGGAGGTTAATAAGAAATAAGGGTAACAGGTGTAGGTGCTTATAACTATACATTCACATCCTTTAATCCCTCGGGGTAGACCTGGGAGATATAATATTTGTAGGCTCTGATGACCCTGTAAGGCTAGGTTAAGTTATTTTAGGACACTTTCAGTGTCATGATGAACATTTTCACTGGTACTTGGGTCTGCACTGTAATTTACACATTATTTACATAATAATTTGTAGGCTAATACTGTTTAGTTTTTATGATAATGTCATGTTAGTAGTCTTGTATATACCCTATACTAGACAATTTTTGGAGACAGCCCTTTTGAAAGCAAAATAGTTGATTGTGCCCCGCAATAAAACAATAGGTTTTAAAAGTGTATTCTTTATTAATAAGCATATTACTATATATTACTTACTTTATTCTATATTCTTGCTCAACCCTTGAGCTTCCGCAAAACTCACTAAGAGTAAAGCTGCCTCTAGCATTAATAGTACTTTGTAAGGTTATATTAACTATAGTTGCATAAATAATTATCATTCCCTTACAGATCACACAAGACTCAGTGTATGGGTGTTAGACGGTGACCCAGGGCATACGAATCTGTTGAAGTTTGCCCTGAACGAGGACACATTCCCCCACACCCTGGTCATCCTCACAGTTGCCATGACCACGCCCTGGGGCATCCTAGATCAGTTACAAAGCTGGGCCTCCGTGCTAGGCGACCACATAGACAAATTGGACCTCACACCCGGTAAGTAGGATAATGTTGAGGACACTGTTATAGGAATTTAACTAGACCCTTGTTTAGGATATCTAAAAAATATACTATGAATATATTGGTGCTAGTTAATGAAATACACAGGTATAGTCTTATAGACTGAGAAGCAAAAAAAGAGTTAAAGTTAACTATGCCTCTAGAGTAACCCTCATGATTAACCATTAGCTTGACAAATGTTATCATTTGTAACATAAAAATTAAAAGATCATATCATATGGTAATCATTTTAGAGTGATAACACTTGTCACTGAAGAATCTGTGTACCCTGAAAGGTTGCCAGTAATGAAACCAGTAAGATACATATCAAGATACATATCTTTGGTGAAATATACATAAGTCTTAACACCACAAACTTTCTATTTTAAGTACAGAAAACTATGAAGTAGGCAAATATATGAATACATTCATATTCACAATCCTCAAAGGAGAGTACGTATGAAGAATAAATTATAAATGCAATCACTTAAGAATGTCACTAGAACCAATGCACACATCAAACATTCAGTAGTCCTTGCCTTGCCTATCTCTCCCTACAGTCTGCTGGAGGTAATCCCTAAACGGGACAAGTAGGCCTATTGTGCAATTTGCAAATGAAATAAAGAAATGGAATATAATAATTTTATTAAATATTATACTTATGCCCCATTTAATTTCTTTTGTGTTAGTGAAATTAGATAACCCATACTGATTACAATATTGTTAATCCATTATTTATCAGTAATAAAATGTGTATACATAAGTGTGACAATACAGTTTCCAATATTTTTTTGTTATATTTGATGTATGCTGTTGATTATTGATTGTATCTAATTCAAAGAAATATCCATGAACATTCAATATATTTATTTATTAAAACACCCATCTTTATGGGCATGCAAAATGTTACAGATATTTTCCTAACTTGTAAAACTTAAATATCATTATACACAAATATTTTAAATCATTATATTCTAAACCTAAACACAACTAATTATTTTTAATGATAACATATTATCATCTTGCTTGGAGCAAAGATAAGAAGAAGAAATATTTGTTGTAGTGTCTAGTTTATCAACCCATACATATACATTCACCTCTTTCGGGGTGGACAGAACCTCGGCGATATAATATCTCCTAGGTAACTTATCAGTAAAAATATTGGGTTGCAAATTGCTATGCCATAATAAAACAATGATGCCAGGCTGCTAGCCCATCGCCCAAATATACCTATTAAAAGCCTTTGCTTGCCGGTATATTAAATGATATACTTTTTCACTACATTATATAAACCACTGTAATTGTATACTTTGCAATGCTTTGTTTGTGTGACATACATCGTGAGGGCGACCCTAGTTAATATTATTTCCATATCACCCATAATAATATATCCGTTTCGTTAATCATACTATTATCTGACTGCGTAGCACATCTCTTTAAACATTCAGAATCGTATGGGATTGAATACATGAGTGGCGGTTTTTTTCTTTACTTTCTCTTCGATACGTATTGTTTAAACATAAGCAGATCGAGAAAAAATCAATTCGACAGCTAGTCTAATATTATTTAGCATTAATTATAATAAATAATGATATTTGGATCCTATTACACCAATTGAACTAATTCCTAACTCTGCCTCCACCGGGAATCGTACCCGGGACCTCACGATTAGCGTTCAGGAGGCTAACCGATAGCGCCACGGAGGTCGTCAAATTACATAGGAGTATCTTTTTATATCCTTGCATTTGTCATACAATAACATTAAGTCTACCATAGAATGTCTAAGTTAAAGTTATTCTATACTCAATTGATGAGTCATGCCATGTGAGTTACGTCATTTCTACATTCACTATAACGTAACTCATTCTATGTAGTTGTAAAACTACCTTTTTTATAAGAACACGATATGATTTTTAGATTCCTAGTTTTGTCTTAGTGTTAAAGTGGTTACTAATTATTATAATATATGGTTTTCGTTTGATACTTATAATAGTACATTTTCTAACTAGTTACCGTAAGCTGCGAAGTATTATATTAGTTGTCATCGGACTGTGTAGTAGCCATTATTGAAATACCCTTACTTCTACAAACTGATGCATATACATCACGCTTGTTTTCCTACAGAAAGAGTAGGCAGATACCACGTATACGATATATTCCCGATCTGCACAAACCACTACTAATAACTTAATAAATACAGCACACTCAACGTTATTGTAATATCATATTTTATCCCTTTAACCTTGAGCATGTATTATAAATTTCATAAAAAGTATTAATTCTTATGCTTATTTTGAGCATTTATTATAAACATCGAAAAGAATATTAGTTTTATTCTTATTTAGATGTCCGTTAATCAACGTTGATCTGGTAAATAAAAAGGTACTATCTGTCAATCTGTTTCACAAGTATCTGGTACTAGGGTAAAATTTTCATTCATACATACATACATACGCCTAGTTCTAGACTATATATCGGTCGTTGTCTTGAACGATCTTAACAAATATCTTTTTCACACTATAGCCTTTCTCATCAAATCATACTTTCATAGATTTGCGAAATATGCCGAATAGCCGTATGCTAAGGTAGAAAACATCGTGAGAAACCTATCCGTTTCCCGGACAGTTAGCGCTTGTTAAATGCACCGAATACTACGGTGAGGGAATTAACATCGTGAGGAAACATATCTGTTCGCCGAACATGTAATAGTTACTGCTTGTAAATGGCGACACGGCTTACCACCTGTCACATTGAGTACTGACTATCTGGTCAACACGTGGGTTCGAGATGGCCAAAGAATTACTACCTCCGCAATAGCGGCGATAATAATATTGGTTATTTTTAAACACTCGCGATTTATACTCACTTCATTTACTATTTGAGACCGGGTCTTATCATGTGATACGACCCTATCTCACATAGTTAATAATATTGTTAGACACGACAACACCAATTGAACTAGTCCATTGCTAAGTACATTCATGACATTGACACTCGAACTTATACCACCCACGAAAGAAGCAAGCGCTCATATTTACTTATTCTCTCCTCTCTTTGAAACCAGAACAAAGACTGTCAAGTAAAAAGGCTCAGACGCTCAAGTGGCAGCGGTATACGGAGCCTGGTGATGAGATGGAAGCCTCAGCCACGTCCCCCATGAAGAGGTCTTCCAGGAACCTGGCTGACGAGCTTGAGGAGGACGAGGATAGCCCTCTGCCGGACGCCGTGCTTACCACCAACCTGGGGCTCGACATCGTGGTCGTTGTCACCAAGGTAAGGAGCACACGGATAAGATATACGCAGCTGAGTTAGAACCTTTTTGCTGCAATAACATGCATAAGCTTACCCTAATTGGAAGTTAGATTTGTAAAGTGTTTGTATTGTGTATGTTTTTGTGGCTGTAAATAAATGTTTTATTATTATTGTTATAAAAAATATTTTAATATTTAGGACACTATTACACTCATGGAACTAGTAGTAGTCCCTCGGCAAGTTCATTTAAGACTTGTGTTAAGGGTACTAGTTAACGTATATTTAAGAAATATATACTTATTATGTATACATAAATACATATATAGTTTATAATCAACAAAAAGACTGGAAAGCAGAAGAAAGCGTAGTTCTTAACTCTGCCTCCACGCGGAATCGAACCCTCACGAATAGCGTTTAGGTCACTAACCAATCGCGCCACGGAGGTTGTATAAACAGATCATACAATACATCGTATATCTGATTGGTATGTATCTTGTTGGGTCGACCCCACTATACTTTAGTGGCACATTCCACTTTTCAATGTGCAATCTACAATTCCTATAAATCTAGCTCAATTTTAACTATTATCATGAATTTGATGCATCTCCGTGATGTGATGTATATAAGATTAACATACTCATTCACGTTCTTTAATCCCTTTCGGTACATAAAATCTCACATACACGAAAATATCTTCCTATATCCTTTAGTAGTATAACTTTAATATTCGCGTCTCGGTAAACGTAGTATAGAACTCCCTACTGCTAGGTGGACTAATGACCTAAAAAAGGTCACTGGTAGTGGCTGGCTGAGGGCCAAGAGTGATCGTGTTTTGTGGCGTACCCTCGGGGAGGCTTACGTCCAGCAGTGGAGTGATATGGACTGATTTAATTTTAACTTTGACTTTTATTTATGATGCGTCTGTATCACGAACCAAATATAAAGATGACCCGGCGTAAGGAGCGGTCCCCGTTACGCGGTGCGGAGTCCAAATGGCGTGTTTTAATTGGTGCGGAGTCTAAAAATGTGTAGTAGAAAGATATACCTGATTTGTTGGTCGATGCCGTGTTTTAATTGGTTGTAATATACCCCCTCCATCCCGCGTACCTCGTTTCACCCCGCGTAATGCCACGCTAGTTTCCATACAAATATTGCGTAAGGCCAACCCTCCTCTTATTAATTACTCCATGGTCTGTACATTATCTAATAATCGTTTTGCAGACTGACTACATGAGCACTTTAGAGAAGGAACACGACTACAGAGACGAGCATTTCGACTTCATGCAGCAGTGGGTGCGACGGTTCTGTCTGCAGTACGGCGCGGCGCTGTTCTATACGAGTGCCAAGGAGGATAAGAACTGCGACCTCCTTTACAAGTATCTTACGCACCGGATATACGGGCTGCCCTTCCGGACGCCGGCGCTTATTGTCGAGAAGGACGCGGTGCTAATGTGAGTGTAGTATGTTCTTTATGTAAGTGAATTAAATAAAAAGTGTGTTTTGTCTACGTAATTTGGCGTAGCGTAGCAAGGGGTCTTGACTCAAAACGTCAAACCTGTATGTGAGGAATCAGTATACAGAATATCTACAATCTCTTTTTACTTGCTGTAAACCGTGGTCCATAGCCGTGATAGAATGAATGTAAAAATTTTATATGTTTAGAAAATAAAATATATGTTTTCAATTGTAACAAATTCTATAACAATTCCATATTAAATAAATATTAAAACTAACTAAAAACTAGTTAGTTTTTATCAGATACTATTTATTTATTTGTACAGCTTTCATTGAATTTAGTCAGAATAATGTTGCACTAGGTATATTATACACTGCATTCCTATTTACATAACTCTGTCTTCCAGTCCGTCAGGCTGGGATAGCATGAAGAAGATCGCCATCCTACACGAGAACATGCAGAGCTGCAAGCCAGACGACTACTACCGAGACGTCATCGTGCAGCCGCCCACTAGAAAGGTAACTGACATATATGACAGAAGTTAAAGTGACTGACAGTTGAAATAAACAATATGCAGTGTTTCCGAAGTTTTGTCTAACCTGTTCTGTGATAGTTGGGACGTAAAAGGAATGCTAACTAGGTGTCATTCATTGTGGCATGTCGTGTGGTTAGAGGCAATGAAATATATAAATAACATGCAGTGTTTCTGAGTTTTTGTACAACCTGTTCCATGCTAGTGTAGGACGTAAAAAGAATGCTAACTACGTGCCATTGATTGAGGCAAGTCACGTCGTAAGAGACAACTAAGGGACTAAGGCTAAGAGCGATGGTTTAGCAACCTGTCATCATTCTTCCATATTACATCACAACCCCAATATTCATGATAAAAAATAACCTAGAAGAATTTATAGTCTCTCTACCCCGAATGGGATTAAACCAAAATTTAAACGTTATCTCCGGGAACACTTGTTCTGCCAGCAAGAGGAGGTGGGTGCTCCTTCTATTGCCCCTCGGACACTTAATTTATAAGACATTATATATCATTTCTAATATTATATAAATAGATCTATATTCCTTATACTAAACCTAGTTTGTAAGTTTTTTATTGTAAACTTTTTGTATTGTGTATGATTTTATGGCCGTAAATAAATGCTTTTTAATATTATTATTAAAGGATTAATTGGTTTTCTCTTACCCAGGCTGGTGCGAGTCGCGAAGCAGAGGTTCAGGCGGAGGATGAGCAGGCGTTCCTACAAAGGCAGTTGTCAGCGCTCCAGGGTTCCGCAGTGACCCCCACCACACCGCGCTCCGAGTCCCCGCTACGGACGCCGTCGAGGACTGCCACTCAGGTGACGAAAGGGGGGTTGGTGGGGATAAAGGGGTGTTTATAGGTAGATAGTAGGGAATTGAACGAGAATGGTAACTAGCTGCTGTCGTATGAGGGGTCTAGGGGTAATTGGGTGAATAGTAACATGAAAATTAATATTCTATATTAATATCATCATGTCGTCGAAAGTTTTGCTTAAAGTTACCTTGGAGATATAATGTCTCGGAGGTTCAGGTTAAAAAAGGGATGAAAGGATTGGAATGCATAGGTGTATAGCATATTTGTATGTATGTATGCGTTTATAAGTTTACCCCTTTTATGGAAGATGTTTCAAGGTACATCTTTGTGTATGCAATTGTGTATATTATATAAAAATATGTTATTATTACTAAAAAAAGTTCTAATCAACTGGATAATTGTCGAAATTGATAAACCACTAACATTTACAATCCTACCTTTATATTATAATATTACTAAACATATAAACTACGTCACGTTGCAGCTGGACACGACCAAGATAGGTCCCGTGACCCCTGGCAACGAGGGGGTCCTGGCGAACTTCTTCAACTCACTGCTATACAAGAAGACTGGCACGCCGGGTGAGTCACCATTCTTCTCTTCAGCTCTTCTCCACCATTCTTCTCTGCAGTTCTTCTCCATTACAAATACAAGAGATACTTTATAACTAATACTCGTACAATTACAAAAATATAAGTGGTGGTTTGTTTGTTGGTCTCTTTCAAGTCAACAATTGATCTATTTCAAATTAATGTTTCTCTCTTTATTTGTCAATTTATCTAGTACTAGTGACCCGCTCCGGCTTCGCACCGGTATTAAATATATAGCCTACTCCACTTTTTAATGGATGTTATTATACATATAAACCTTCCTCTTCAATCACTCTATCTATTAAAAAACCGCATCAAAATCCGTTGCGTAGTTTCAAAGATTTAAGCATACAAAGGGACATAGGGACAAGGAAAGCGACTTTGTTTTATACTATGTAGTGATTAAATATGTGTTTCTCAATTTATTAAGCATTGAACTATGTTGAACTATGTATTTAATATATGTGTATTCAGTATGATGTGTGTGCGCTCACTGTGAAGCATATCGACAAAAGTAATATATGTGGATGAAGTGGAAGGGCGGTTAAGTAGGAGCCAAACCAATAGGACACCTGACAGTCCAATAGACGTCATATTGAATTAGGGTTACGTTAGAAGTACCCATAACGGCTGAGTGTGCACGAGGAGGTGTATGAGTGTCAATTAATCGAAAGTAGTATGTCAGGAACGGGACAGATGGGGATCTGTAATCTCAGCATATTCTTCTACAGGGAATCGGGCGTAAAGTGTATGTATGTATGTAAATATGTGTTAGTTGACGTATTTGTCTCTTGACTGACGTATTCCATTGTGTTGCGCCCAGGTCGCGCGGACGGCTCCCCGGCGGCGGCGGCG
The DNA here is from genome assembly GCA_030578115.1 of Leucoptera coffeella. Taxonomy (NCBI): domain Eukaryota; kingdom Metazoa; phylum Arthropoda; class Insecta; order Lepidoptera; family Lyonetiidae; genus Leucoptera; species Leucoptera coffeella. Next base: position 243,757 of record JAMBLF010000368.1, read on the forward strand.
GCGCGCTCTGACGCGGCTGCGGAGCTGGACCGGCTGACGAGGGCCAAGTCGCGGACGCCGCAGCCTCAGCCGCAGCTCGACTTTAATAGCTCCGAATGCTAAGTAGGTGAGTTCGTCAATAATACTGAAGACCTAAGTGGGGCGATTGATATTGATTGACGCGAGTGACACCTGAACGCTAATAGTGAGGCCCCAGGTTCGATTCCCGGTGGAGGCAGATTTAAGAACTACGTTTTTCTTCTGTCTGGTTGTTGATTACATATACTATATATGTATTTATCTATATACAATAAGTATATATATATATATATATATATATATTTCTTAAGTAAGTCTTAAGTACGTTCTTAAGTACGTTCTAAGGGACTAGTTCAATTGGTGTAATAGTGTCCTACAATATTATTAATAATAGCAGGGTCTTCAGTGCATTGATATGGAACAGTAAAAATAAAAAAAATACAATAATTTCGATTAAACATATTGTATTTTCATTCGTTTATAGTTTTTTGTGTAAAGTTACTGTTTCTTATAGTCTGTGACGTCAATTTGTAATAGACAAGCGCGTTCACTCACTGAACGCATAATACGTGGTTGCAATGTTTGTAATTGGTAATTGTGTTAAATGGTGTTATGAGGCAAAGTCGCCTTTTCTTCAAGACGTAAAAAGTGGGCTCTTAATAATAACAATACACAGACAAGAACATACCACACTATTGTTGAATCGCTTCTAACATGGATTTTTGTTTGTGTTTCAGAAAATTCATTCTTCGCGGCGAGTGTACATAGAGTCAGATAAAGACAAGACTTGAATCGATAACCGGCTATCGATTCACTCGACTTAGAATCGAGTTGAATCGATGCGAGTTACACAAGACAAGCACGCGCCTCGCTTAGTGTTAAGCGAAAATGCGCACATCGCTTATAAATAAATAAATATTCAGTAAATGATACTATCGAAGCTTAAAGAATGTAACACTATACGTGTTTAGTTAAAAACACAAAAAAAAGATGAATATGGAGAAATGTATTTTCATATTTTATATATTTCGCGTATCTATGGTTGGTTATTATTGTATTTATGAACACGGGATATATAAAATGTGATACTATCTCAAAAAGTATTGTCGCGGAAACTACAATGAAACGTAATAGTAATATCTGAAAAGGACAATTATATAATTGTCCCTTTAGTAGTACGTTGCGATTTGTTGTAGGTTCCGTGTAAATTATTATTTAAAGTAAACAATAGTACAGGAATAGAAATGTATTTAATGCCTTCTTTATAAAGTTCTATTTCATTCATTTAATCGTTCAATCCGGTCATTGGTGACTGGTGAACGAGTCGATCAGATTAATGTCACCATAGTATTGGAATCATTATTATTCAGATGTATTGAATTTTAAGATTAAGTTCTTAATGTAATGTAACTAATGAGATTATTGAGGTTTAACAAAATGTCTTCTTGGGTATTCTTCGGATTAAGAGTAGTTTTATATCGTTTAACAGATCTCAATAATTATCATCGATTAGACCACATGTTGATGCACAATAAATGAGCGAGTAGCATTATTTGTACAAACAATTCGAGGTAGTTATTATGTGAAGATCCTGAACATTTTGAAACCGGGGGTAGTAAACTTGTAGAAGTATGTTTGTTTTATTGTTTATTCTTCTAATATGATATTAAAAATATATTTTATGTAATGTACAGTTTCGATTTAAATTTATTATCTCATTGGCGTAGGGTAATAGACTAACCTTTGTTTTATTATGTTCAACATAGTCCAAGAGACCTTTCCAGAACATTTTTATTATTGATTTTGTTTATATATCCATTTTATTCCCTGCATCTATCTTCTCACGGTATTATTTATGTAAAAATGTGTGTAAATTTGTTATTCTCTTCAGAAAGTAATTATTAATTTCTGTTCTAGGGTCATGAGTTTATAATTATAACAATAGTCTTTTTAATGCATCAATCTTTCGCGGCCATTTAATTTCAAACGACATTTCGTTCGTTCATTCGCAAGTGAACGAACGGAAATGTACGAGATCTAGAACTGGATACTTACTTTGTGTGATTGACTTATTTATTGTTGTGTGAATGTAAATCAGTAATTTTTATACGGAATATTGTTTATATACGGTGCAATAGCGAACATTCCAAACTCTGTTTGGTGCTTTTTGGAAAGTAAACGTTTATGTAATTCATTGAACTCTTGTTTTATTTTAAATGAACTCACGACCCTTGACATTACATCTTATTGAAATTGATAGAAAATATTACTTTGTTAATATAGTTAAACATATATACTTACTGCATATATTTTAACACTGAATATAAAAAAAAATATTAAATAATGCCTATCTGTAGTGCAACGGCAATACTTGTGTACTGAAATGACACATATTTTTCACACCCCAAGAAAATTTCAGATCATTTATTTAAGATCATTTTAATACTGAAAGAAATGTCAGATCATTTATTTATAATAAGAAACAACCCATTAAAACTTTCAAGCATTAAAACAAAGGAAAAATTCCAATGTACTCCACGAATAAATACGAACGAAAACAAAACGAATACAAAGTGTTAATCGAAGCCAAGTTACGTGAAAAAAGAATTGTATAATATTATTATTTACATAAATTTGCTGTGTAAAGCTCAGTAACAAAATATTAAATTTATTATTATAGTCATTGTATGAGTTGTGTTGTTGTAACTTCCGCATTAAATTAGATTTTTTGAACTTTCACTATTATTTGATAAATTATGTAAAATAAAAAATTGGAAATAAACTGACATGGTTAAACATAATAGTGTTATTTAATTAAAATTCTTAGTCTATATAGGTTTAAGAATTAACGTACATGAAACATATTTCGTCTGTTTTCATTCATTCAATTTGTTTTAAACTATATGCTTCCAAAATTGTAAGTATGCAATAAGTTTAATCAGAATCAGACGAAATATAACTATTTTTTATAACGAACAGATTGAGGCAAGTGGCATTTTTATCGTTTATTATTGTATATCTATTTTAATAATAGTGTTATTAGCAACAAAATAAAATATATCCTTAAAACTTCTCAACCAACCTAGGTTTTTACAGCTGCCGAATTCTAAAGCACTAAGTTCTACAAAGCATACTTGTATTGTAGAGGCACTGTTTTCTATTATACAAGTATATACTTGTAATAGTAAAGGTTGTCAATAAAATTTTATTTGATTATTCAGTTTGGCTACGTTGCCCTAGTCAAAGGATTTTTGTAATTTTTTTTATTACCTATTACTATTTACTAATTAATTTATGCTCAATTTACTAAATAATCAAAAGACAAATGTTTCAGTGTAAAAGGTTTGGTTTAATTGAATCCATGATTTGTTTTTTTTTATTTGATTTGTGGTGAGTTATATTTTAGAGCATAAAATTCAATGAGTTTTTAACTTTAAAATGTCTTAAACAGGCTATTTTTTCATGTCTGTAAACAGACCTACAATTACAGAATATTTCGTGTAATCTGCGCCCGACAACATTCAATTGTTATGCATTTTAAATTATTTGCTAATGTTAAATAAATAGCACAGAAAAGTGAAATCAAATATTCCTTTGTTTTATTTCAAAACACTGACATTGAATTGCAGTATATAAACAACGACCATTAAACACATTCCATGCTTATGCCATCGAATACATATAATAAAGTATTAATATCGTAAGGGACGTCTTTGTAAAATGTGTGACACTGATAAAAAGCAGAACTACGAAATGTGACAGAATTAGATTGACTGAGTATGTATACAAAAGTGAAAAGTGATGGTGATGATGAAGCGAAAGGAAATTATCTGGATTTCAAAATAGGGAAATGTTATCTCTAACTACTTTTTTACATCTGGCTATCTGTTACATGTATTATGTCATAATTATAGTATGCCAATTTTATAATGTGTGCTGATCTGAAAGGATTGCAAAACCTTTGTCACAGCACTCGAGGTGACTGCTTCTAAACGACCGCATTTTATTTCAAAATATAAAATCTTTAGCACAGTTGCGTGATAATCTTTTTTTCTTTACTACAATTAGAGTCTTTTTTTCTGATCGCAAGAGCTTCAAAATTCGCATAGATGATTTTAATAAAATGTTATTAGACCGACTCTACATTTCGACTCTACATAATGACCAATTGAATTCTAATTTACACTGAAATAGACAATCGTATAGTTTTTTAATAATTTGTAAGTAAAATAAGTTTTGAAACGCACTTCTGAATGAAAGGTAACGTGTATGTGTCACTGATAATTTGTTGACGTTTCTTATCATTCGTTCAGTCAGTTGCTTTGTTTTCGCGCAGCTGGAGTGTTTTTTGTTGTTGTGATTTTTCGACTAAAAATTTCATTTTTATCTTTATATCTCTGATCAGAATAACAAGTTTAATTTTTTTTCGTGTTTGTATTTCGCTTCACCTACCTAGTGGCATATCGCATCAGTGTTCGTTGCGCAGTGATAACGTTTGACGAAAAGAAATGTTTGCGTGTTTTGTTTCCGTGTTAACGATGAATAAATAGTGTGTTGTGTTGCTTTGCTCAACTGCTGCAGTATGGGGCAGGGTCCTAGCTCCAGCCGCCCCAGAAGCGGGAGGCAGAAGTCCTTCCGCGGCTTTTCCAGGCGGCATAAACTGAATAAATCCAGCCTGAGCCACACATTCAGTTTACCCGCTGCCGAGGAGTATCCTGAGCTGATGAACATCAACACGGCTACTGAGGAGCAGTTGATGACCCTCCCGGGGGTGAACAGGCAGTTGGCAAGGGCCATAGTCAGTCACAGGCAGTTAATAGGCCGTTTTAAACGTGTGGATGACCTTGCCCTCGTGTCAGGTTAGTTTTACCCGTTTTTCATGTTTTAAATGTGTCATTGCAATCACGAAATGAAACTTAATTACATTAATGCGTACGGCAACAACAGTGACATGAAATATAAAGAAAATATATCATAAAAAGAACAGTCACTGCATAATAATTATCATGTAATCAAACAAACCTATGATCTAGAGGGCTCATTTAATTTAATTAGAATGCTATTAGTTTGCTCATTTACCAAGTTAGATTTCTATTTGTTTATAGAGCTCATAGTATTATTATAACAAATTATATTCACTATTACTAGTTACTTAATGTTTTCATCTTTTAATTTACATTCATCAAAATAATTACTAGTTAAACCTTGACCAATGCACAATAGATCCATTGAATAATTATTTGAGTAAACGCAGTGCTTGTTACATATTCATTAACTAGGCTTTTATTGAACTAAACTAACTCACTGTTTTGTTTTTACATTGGATACATATTTCAAACATTAGTGATATAAAAATATAGGTAATATTCAGTGCTAACTAATGGTGACACTGCCTACCTTGTTAAATGCTGAGTATCTGGTTACGGTAAAGGTTTGAAGAAGTAAACTTCACATGTTGTGAATGTTTACGTTGTGTTATTTAGTAAAAAAGAGCATATATGGCAAATGCATGTTAAGTTAATTGACAATAGATGTTAATATATTTGGAACAGAAGGTTGGTTATTTTAGGTTTTGTAGTATAGTTTTTATTCTAGATTTAAACCTATAGTATGTCAGGAATTCTGTTTACGAATGGAAACATTAGTAATTTTACATACACATAGTATGTAAAATTATTGATAGATTTTGTTTAATACTTAGAAATAGGTTAGTATATCTTAACCATTGCATTCATCAAATATCTAATATATACCATACATATGTGTATATATAAATACCATAATTTATTGATTTATATCAACTACTTGTTTATATTTAGAAGTCTATCATCACAAGATTTATCCTAATGGAATAAACAGCAATTTATTATTTCTACCAACACTAACAAACTATTACAACAATACTATTTTTATATATAAGTAGTAAATTTTATAAAATAAGCAGAACAAATGTAACAAGAAAAAAATATCTTACATAACCTAACTAACATGTATGAGAAGGGTTTGTGCGAAGCCAAGAGATTTGTCAGATTGTTCCAAGTTTGTTATTATTAATTGTTTTGTAATTGTTATTATTATATTATTATTATTATATATTATTTACTTAATTTATTATATGGAGACATAATCCCTCAGTTACCACCACACTTCATTTGATTTTATATAAAGTACATAGCATACACACAATTATTAAGGGTGCACTTACCTGTATAAATTTACATACATACATACATACATATCACACCTGATTCCCCATAGAGGGGTACGCAGAGATCACAAATGTCCATTTGTATAAATTCATTTAATATACTTATGTTTTTTTGTAATGTATTGTGTAAGTTCGTGTTTGGTATATATAGACGCTATATTGAAAAAGGGTGACGTTAAGAGCACCTATAACTGCCGAGAGTGTATGAGTGTCAATGAAAAAAAAGTGGTCTGTCAGTATCGGGACAATTTGGGATCCATGATCTCTGCCTACCCCTCTACAGGGAATCAGGCGTGATGTGAATGTATGTATGTTTGTGCAAGTAGGTAATGAGCATTTGCTAGAATCTTTCAAATTGTTACCCAACAACAATATTTTTGTGAATGATAAGATAGGGAGTACTTACATGTGTGGAAATATCTTAGAATCTACAAATACATACACGTGCATCACATAACATACACTGCTCGACTCGATTCCTTTGCGGGGTATTCAGAGGTTTGCGTGTAATTCACGATAGTTATATTGAAAACATTTCATCAAATTTTGTTAGTGCCAAATATGGTAGGTGTTGTTTCGTATTATATAGGCTGTGATTATTTCGTAGCATAAGTAGGTAGGTTCTTCACGATATTGTCACCAATCATATAAGTGTTGTATTACGAAAATGCACATGAAAATTGATTCTTTAGTTTCTCTATTCAATTACAAAGATCGGATTATTGTTAGAAATATTTATCCTAAATACATATCTTCGCGAAAAATGGGGATCTTAATCTTCGCTTATCTCTATAAATATAATAATTATAAATAAATGTCATGGTTATGTGTACAGTCAACGCTAAAAGTGCAGTCCCAGTAACTTTTTATAAGGTTTTCGTTAATAAGAACAAAATACAATATTTTCATTTCGAAGCACGCGAACGTATAGTGGCCATAACAATGCATAGTTGCGCCAGTTTTAAAATGTAAAATATTATCTTTTGTTCTTATAAACTTATACCTTATAAAAAGTTACTGGGACTGCACTTTTAGCATTGACTGTACATACAATTTAAACCGTATTTTTCTTTTAGTTTCTTACCAATAACAAATGTTTTTGTCCACAGGCATAGGCGCCGAAAAGCTCGAGTTGTTACGGCCAGAAATATGTGTGACGACCAAAAAGGCTTTATCCAGGGCGTCTTCCTGCACCCAGTCCTTAGACAGTGTTAGGCTAAACGGGGACCTTAACAGCCGGTTGTGTTCAGTCAACTCTTCCAGCGTATTTCAACTCCAATGCGTGCCAGGTCTCAACCAGGAAATCGCAGCCAACATCGTAGACCACAGAGTCAGAAAAGGCAACTTCAAATCTCTAGACGACTTAATCAAAGTGCGAGGAATGGATATTGTGAGACTTAGTACTGTCAAACCCTATCTTAGTTTGGAGTCGAGGAAATGCGAGAGTGTACAGCAGTTGAACGGCGTTAATGGTTGGACGTCGTTTGACGGTTTACCCAACGGATCTACCAGCACGCCTAAGAGTTCCCAAAGGAGTATAACAATGCCAAACAGGTTCCCCATAGCATTGCCTAACGGGTTTTCTTCCGCCCCCATCAATGACATATTGGAACTGCTAACTGCATATTCCCATAGGCCGATTTTGGAAGAGAATTTCAACTTTGAAAGAAACGGAGTTAAATGCTGCAGGATAGCGACGTGGAACTTGTCAGAACTTAGTGTGGAGAAGATCGGTAACCCTGGTGTTAGAGAGGTGGTTTGCAGAACTTTTCTGGAAAACAAGTAAGTGTTACATAGCTTATGTGCAAGTTATGCAAGTAACTATCTATCGGTGTTATTTTGGCATTGCTATGTAATTAGTGAGAATTTGATATGAAATTGCCGTAGAGGTTCCATTAATTATTTAGTGGTTTCCATGCAACCGAATTTAATGAAAGCTAGCATATTATATAGGGAAGTAAACGGAACTTTACTATAATTTATAATGAATTCAATTACTTACAATAACTAATTTAAACAATATAGCTTTAAGCTAGTGAAAACTGGATTGGATGAGTCTATAAATTAATACATGGACACATCAATATCGAAAATGGATACACGAACTTTAATCTCTAATACATAGTTATGCTAGGTTTAGTCATGCTAGACACTGAAAGTGACCTAGTTCTAACATGACAAAGAAACCTACACACTATTCTAGAATTTATACTCTCTTCTCACTATAAAAATATCTATAACACTCTTAAAGTTAACGCCCCGATACATCTACTTATAAACGACAATACATATAAGCTAAAGGTCGAAACCAAAACTAGATCACGGCATCATTTGTAGCACAATTTCACCTATCGATTGTTTACACCCCATCAATTATGTAGCAGGGTATATTTGGCCCGGGCCGGCTTCAATAACCTTCACATCCGGAGCTCGCTTTGTGAAGCCCACAGCCAAATTGGGCGAATTGATGACTTTACTCATCAATGCGGAAGTTTTGCTTGCTATAGATGTTTGTACTGTTATTTAGTGCGAGTGTGAGTCAGGATTTAAAACCTATATACATACACTAGTGACCCGCTCCGGCTTTGCACGGATATAAAATATATAGCCTACTCCACTATTTAATGGATGTTATTATGCATATAAACCTTCCTCTTGAATCAATCTATCTATTAAAAAAAACCACATCAAAATCCGTTGCGTAGTTTCAAAGATTTAAGCATACAAAGGGACATAGGGACAAATAAAGCGACTTTGTTTTATACTATGTAGTGATACATAAGCATGACTGTATTATTATGTACTCTCTAGGGTAGTCAGGTTTTGTGTAACCAACTGTTGTTTGGGAACTTGAAACCTACTTTTTACATAATAGGAACCAATGACAGGTTTTTTAAACAATGCTAGCATATAGATAGTGATTATTTTTTATTACAAGAAAAATGCAGAGAAAAAATCGTAAGGATACTAATAAAACAATCTGTATAAGGCTAGATTAATAAGAATCTTTTGGACGATTTCACATACCCGTAGTGCCTTAGTCGCCTCCTACGACATGAGGGGAGAACGGCAGCTAGTTAGCATTCTTTTACGTCCCAGGCTAGCACGGGACAGTATTCAATGTAAGCCGTGTCCCCATTTACAAGCACTGACTTGGGTGCTTATTAACCTAGTGCTTCTTAGGCTTCCTCGCGATGTTTTCCCTAACCGTAGTAGTAGGTACACATTCACGTCCTTTAATCCCTTTCGGGGTGGATAGAACCTCGGAAATATAATATCTCCACTAAGTCACTTTTTAGCATGAATGGGGTTGCGATGTCATAATGGAACATTGGTGACAGATTGCTAGCCTATCCCAATAGATTCCATTTACCCTAGTCCCTTAGTCTCTACATGCCAGGAAGAACGGCAGCTAGTTAGCGCTCTTTTTACGTCTCTAACTAGCACAGGTACACCGTAGTAGTAGGTGCATTACGCAAAAGTACTTTTTGTAACCAAACGAATTGGTGCATTACGTCAAAGTAGTTATTAGTTCTTAATGTGACAGAGGAGTATATGTTTGTCGCAGGTTATCCCTGATAGCCGTTCAGGATGTACAGGAGGTGGAAGCCCTAAGGATCATTTGTGAGGAGCTGAACTCGCCCCATTTGCGGAGGGTGAGGGACTGGCGATGCAACAGCTGTCGTTGGGAGTGCTGCTACCCTGAGGGAGAAAAGAGGTGAGGGTTTTAGTGTACCTAGGTTAATTTTTAGGACGCTATTATACCCCATGATTAATAACTAACGGGACTTATCGCGTAAGTTTTTATATAATAAAGTTACTTTTATTAACCCGACGTTTCGGCTACGTTGCAGCAGCCATGGTCACGGGCAGACTCATGTCCAATAAGTACCGTTAGTTATTAATCATGAGTATAAATCGCGAATCTCTTAAAACTATTATACCTTTTGAACTAGCCCTGGTAAGTTCAGTTAAGACTTGGGCTAAGGGTATTAGTCAATATGTATTTAAGGAATGTATTATTATTAATATACTTATGTAGATAAATATGTATATAGTAAAATAAGAGCATAGTTAGTTCTTAACTCTGCCTCTATCGGGAATGGAACCTAAAAATATCGTAAATAATGCCAACAATTAACACAGTTAATGCTAACAGAAAAGGCCAAGCTTTGGGGTAACTTCATTATATATATGTATATATACAACAACATCAACGCTATGTATGTATGTGATACTATAACAATCAAATAATGTATTCGATGAATGATGACTATTTGACGTAGTTAAGTAGTTAATGTTAACTTTATTATTCATTATTTAGCAAACAATATTTCATATTAACATAATATTTGCTTACCCTACGTGCCAGGTGGTCAGTACATCGCCATTAACAAATACTGAATATTACCTATTATCTCTTTATATTACGGTAAGGGAAAACATTATGAGGAAACCTACCTGTTCCCGGAACAGGTAATAGTTAGTGCTTGTAAATGGCGACATGGCTTACCATTTGTCACATTGAGTACTGACTATCTGATCAACACGTGGGTTCGAGGTGTATATAGAATTATTACTTCACAATTGCGGAGATGGACACCTCAACCTCTGACTGCCCCGCAAGGGTTATTGGTCGTGAACGCGTTTGTCTATGTCTTTTGGAGAGCACAGAACCTCGGACACCCAATATTATTGCTCATCATCAGCTATTCAAGTCTATATCAATGTCATCATTCTCGATATTATTGCCAAAAATGACCAACGAGATATAATTTTTCCAGTTCCCGTTCACTCCAAAAAGGTTAAGAGACGTAAATATGAGTATACTCGTATATACATATGTATCTATAACAACACTACAACTTGCTCACAATATCTATTCATCATCCATCAATTCCATTCATTCGTACTCTTAAAACGTATATTAATACTTACTCTGAATAGGTTTAGAATAAAAGCAGCTAGCACCGTTTTATTACGTCCCAGACTAGCATAGGAAGCAATAGAAGCTATTATGCTACTTAACTAGCTTAGAAGGCTTCTGTCAGTTATTAAATGGAACAATGGCACTGTTTTACAAACGACGAGGTTGCTAGAAATGTAATTATATATAGTCTGGCTAACGAAAGTAGATACTGGATGATTTTGCAAACTTTTTATATGACAACACTAAAGTGTTACTACCATCGGATATTTACCCTACAATTTGGGGTATTTTAAGTAGAAAGTACTTAGGACCAATTTATTGCCAAAAGGCAATTTTTAAAACAAACTCATTAAACATTTTATAAAATGAGTTTTAAAAAATCGTACGTGTGCTGAAATTGTGTTAATCGAAAATAAGTTTCGTATGTACGTGTTAGATCATTTCAAAAGCTACACTAAGCCTTACGTTGGTCTAATAAATAGCTTAAGTAATTATGTACACTATATCTTAACTCATTAGGTAGAGAAAAACTTAGCAATTTTATTTTAAAGAAAATTAATTTGTATCTGTTTTCCGAAAAATTCGGTAAAATCAGAATCAGTGTATGGTATTCCTATTTCTGACGCCGAAGATGGCGTGTTGTTGACGTTTCTTTATGGTTGACTTGCGTATAGTTAGGTTATGTTAGTATGGTCAAAATGTCTTGATATTATTTTATTTTAATTAAGTAAGTTCATATTCGTTTTAGTTATTTTTTGTTTGTTCTTTTTGTTCCTTTAATACGCTACAATGGAGTGACGTATCCGTGTGATGTTTGGTATGGAGTTAATAAAGAGATAACAAGTTATATAAGCTACTTTTAATCACGTCATAACGCGGACAAAATTGGAAACATCCACTAATAAAATAAAAATAAATGTCAAAGTATCAAAGTCAGTTGTTCCGCCTTTCCTTTTTATTTTAGGGTTGCAATGCTAATATATTTTAAATTTGCCGCGCTTTTTCAGTATCTACTTTCGTTAGCCAGACTATAGTAGCATCTGACTGTAATGGACAAGACGATTCTGTATTGGTAAACATATATGTACATTTTAGCATTCAAAAATACATTTGAGGGAACACATCGTGAGGAAACCTTTTTAGGGCATAAGTCCACTAATACTTTTTACAAAATCGTAGTATAATATCATTTCCGTATTTTTTTTTAACTGTAATGTGTTCACTTTTGACCCTGTTTGCACCTCGAAGGAGGCGACAGAGAGAGTCTAAGATGTAGCGAGCTTGCCCAGAAAATGCCTATGCACCCTAGTTTTGGATATCTGTGGATTAAATACTGCCGGAAATACAGAGGCAGGTAGGGAATTCCATTCTAATAATGTTAAGTGTGACAAATTACTCCATTTTTAAGAGGATATTTGATACTTTTGCTATCATTAATGGTGAAATTTAACACTTTTCCTAATCCAGTTACAACCTCTCAATATTGCTGTAGCGATATTGAACTACGATCAAACTAAAACGTATTAGTAGACAGACCCTTGTTTCCCAATCAGGTAATAACCCAGTCATTAAATGGCGACACGGCTTACAACCTATCATATTGAGTACTGTCTGGTCAACACATGGGTTAAAGAAGGCCTTATAATAACTACCTCTGCATTGTAGAGATGGACACCCGTACTTCTGATTCCCCGCAAGGGTTTATCATTGAAAGCCCGAATCTTTAGCGTTGTGTACGTTCATGATTAATAACTAACGGGACGTATCGCATAAGTTTTTATATAATAAAGTTACCTTTATTATTATTAACCCGACGTTAGGGCTACGTTGCAGTAGCCTTGGTCACGGGCAGAACTTGACTTTATTATAATTATATAAAAACTTACGCGATAAGTCCCGTTAGTTATTAATCATTTGTGTAGGTTGGTTAGAGCTTTGAAGTTATGAAGTATGGCAATGTGGAACTTACTGTTCATTATTAGTTGATGCCGTGAAAAGTGATATGTCATTTCACTTTGTTCATTCCGTATTTATTGCTTACCGAATATGTTTTTACGGGATAGGCAGAGACTATTGATCGCCTTGGAAACCACCTGGACAATATCTTTTGTCTCATATATAGACGTGATATGAAAGGAACATTGAATGGTACAATGCTGACAGGTTGCTAGCTCATCGACCTGTAGATTCCATTCACCCCTAGTCCTTTATTCGCCTCGCTTGGTATGCTTGGAAGAACGGCAGCTAGTTTTCATCCGTGATGATAATGATAACGGAGCAGATAATATATCGTTGTGTTTCTGTGGAACAAATACTACTCTGTGTAAAAAGTATCGGGAATATGTCAATAAAAAGACCCGCGTAAAAGAGGACGTTTTAATTTTTTTACTGCATGTTGGTAGCACTGTACTGATTTAGCGTGCGAAATTTGAGCGGGATCTGTCATTTAATTTGTTTTAAACTACACTTTTTGTTGGTCATAGTTTTGAGTTCTCGGCGATTTTCTCAATGGAAAATATTGTTGAACAAAGAGTGTGCCTTAAATTTTGTGTTTCGAATGATATTTCATGTGGTGAATCACTAAAAATGTTGCGGAATACCTATGGCGAATCGTGTTTATCGAAAACAAGGGCTTATGAATGGTATAAGGCTTTTAAAGAAGGCCGAGAAGTAGTAGTAGACTTGCCTCGTTCTGGTAGACCTTCAACTGCTACGACCAAAGAAAACATCGACAGAATCAAGAAGCTAGTGCTCGAAAATCGACGTATGAGTCTGATAGAGTTGGCTAGTGAGGTGAACATATCTTTTAAGTACGTCCACAACATTCTCATTGACATTTTAGGCATGAAACGCGTCGCCGCTCGACTAGTTCCAAAAGAGCTCAATTTTGTTCAAAAAGCGCAGCGAAAGCATGTCGCTGAAGACATGGTTTCCCGAGCTTCTACGGATCCGACCCTTATGAAACGTATTATAACTGGCGACGAGACATGGGTTTATGAGTACGACATGCAAACAAGCCAACAGTCTTCAGAATGGCGTCTCGAAAACGAGCCGAAACCCAAAAAACCGCGGCAAAGTCGCTCCAAAATCAAGGTGATGCTGACAATTTTTTTTGACTACCGTGGTGTGGTTCACTCCGAATTCCTTCCATAGGGAGAAACAGTGAATAAAGAATATTATTTAGGCGTCATGAAGCGTTTGCGTGAGAGTATCCGCCGAAAACGTGCAGATTTGTGGCAACACAACTCATGGATGCTGCACCATGATAATGCACCATCACACACAGCCATTATAGTGAAAGAGTTTTTAGCGAAAAATTCAACAAAGTTCTCGACCAAGCACCGTATTCACCTGATATGGCTCCGTCTGACTTTTTTTTATTTCCCAAGTTAAAATTACCACTTCGAGGAAAACGTTTTGAGTCGATAGAAGCCATAAAAGAAAATTCGCTGAATGAGCTAAAGGCCATACCGCAAATAGCCTATGAAAAATGTATGGAAGACTGGGTGAAGCGTTGGAGATGTTGTTTTGCAAGCGATGAGGCCTACTTTGAAGGCGATAAAATAAATTTAGATGAATAATTTGTATTTTTTGTTTTATTAACGAATTCCCGATACTTAGTACACAGAATGTACTTGTAGTAATGATGTAAATATACATTCACGTCCTTTAATCCATTGCGGGGAGGACAGAACCTCGGAGGTATGATATCTCCTACGTCAATTTTAACCATGAATATTGGGGTTGCGGTGTTATAATGGAACATTGGTAACCAGTTCCTAGCCCATCGCTCAATAGATTCCATTTACTTCTAGTCCCTTAGTAGCAATGATGCATTTATCAATTACATTCCAAATATATGTTCATACAGATAAGTAACTTATTTTCTTTACTTGGAATATAATAGGTTACGTAGAAGATGTATGAATGTCAAAGAAGCGAAAGTGGTCTGTCAGGATCGGGACAAATGGGGATCCGTGATCTCTGCCCACCCCTCTACAGGGATTCAGGCGTGATGGGTATGTATGTATGAATAGAATCCGGAACCTCAAGTTTCCGAATTACTCGCTCCAACCACTGAGCCATATCCGCTGATAAGTAAAATCAGATGATATTAAACACCTGTTTGAAAAGTACAGACAACGGCCGATAAGAAATTAATCAGAAAGTCAGTTATCGAATAATAAATGTTACAAAGTCCCGTGCTAGCTGTGACGTAATAACGCTAACTAGCTGCCGTTCTTTTCGACATATCGTAAAAGGCAACTAAGGGCCTAGGGGTATATGGAATCTATTGGCAATGGGTCACTAATGTTCCATATAAAATGACAACCCCAATATTCATGCTAATAAGTGACCAAGGTGATATTTTCAAGGCAAGATGCTGTCCACCCCGAAAGGGATTAAAGGACTTGAATGTATATATGTAAAAATGGTATAAAATGTATCTTTTTACGTCCATCTTCACTACATAGTATAAAACAAAGTCGCTTTCTCTGTCCCTATGTCCCTTTGTATGCTTAAATCTTTGAAACTACGCAACGGATTTTCATGCGGTTTTTTTTAATAGATAGATTGATTCAAGAGGAAGGTTTATATGTACATTTATAATAACATCTATTAAATAGTGGAGTAGGCTATATATTTTATACCCGTGCAAAGCCCGAGCGGGTCGCTAGTTTTTTTTAATAAGTTATTCATCTATACTATGTATAGATTAGCTTCATGACTTTATTTCCGTTTGGTATAACAAGAGTTTTAGATACAACTTACACTCTCCAAATGCCGGACTAATAGGGGCCTTACATAGTAGAGTGTCAAATTATGGCCACTGAAGTATTACTGTATCGATACTGAATTAATATTGTGCCTACAATGCATTAGTGGAGTGAGGCCCCAGAACATAATTAGACGTCGGTTACATTGTACTGAATCAGCGTGCCGGCGCGTGTAATAGCCTCTTAACAACATAGCAACCTGCGACAAACAAGCCCATTGAGAACATTATCTTTTTAATCAGTAGCCGCAACTGATTGCCTTCAATAATCCACTTTATCTGACGCGGTAGAACAGGAGTCCTTGATTTGTTTCACCTTTTGTAATATACGTCTATATTAATCACTACATAGTATAAAACAAAGTCGCTTTCTCTGTCCCTCTGTCCCTTTGTATGCTTAAAACTTTGAAACTACGAAAATGATTTTGATGCGAATGATGATGAAAATGGTTTTTTTAATAGATAAAATGATTCAAGAGGAAGGTTTATATGTATAATAATATCCATTAAATAGTGGAGTAGGCTATATATGTTATACCCGTGCGAAGCCGGAGCGGGTCGCTAGTAACTAATATATCAACGGTGAGGGAAAACATCGTGAGGAAACCTGCCTATCCCTCGGGATAGGTAATAACCAGTGCCTTGTATAGGGTGACAAGGTTTACTACGTATCACGTTGGGTGCTGTCTATCTAGTGAAACGCGGGCTTCGAATGACCCATGCCAAACATACCTTCGAAATTTCGGAGATGGGCACTGAAGCCTCTGATTACTCCGACACAATAAAGAGGGAATGTGTATACGCAAGTCGTGAAGCGTAATTAATAATAACGTGCAGGGGTAGATTAGGTCGAAACATGACTTGAGTAATATAACATAAAAAAAAGATTAAAAGTCGAAAACATACATCCGCAAAATACGTTTCTATGGAGTATTTCAGTAAATTATAATGTCACTGGCAGACAAACCGCGGTTACCATTTTTTTGTTCTTTGGCACCTAACAATAAAAACTTGAGCAATGTCGGGTTTTCAACTCTTTATACAAAATATCGTTATTCAATATAAGGATAATTAACAAAAGTTTCGTTATTCAATATAAGGATAATTTTTATCAAAAGTCTTGACTCTTGGCTATTCGTAAAGAAAATTCATGACACTCCATTATCGATAAAAGTCTAGGTAAAGATGACGAATGCTCATTTTTCTACATCATCTCACACCACATCTTCCCGTTTACCAGTCGCGATGTAGACTGGGACGTAAAAATAATACTAACTAGCTGCCGTTCTTCCCGACATGTCATAGGAGGCGACTAACGGAATCAATTGAAACTATTGGATTATGGGCTAGCAATTTATCACCAATATTTAATAGTACACAACCCTGATAAATAATAAAAATTACAGAAGAGATATCGTATAGTTTTAAGAGATTCGCGATTTATACTCATGATTAATAATTAACGAATTACCTTTATTAACCCGACGTTTCGGCTGCGTTGCAGTAGCCATGGTCACGGGCAGACTTTTATTTATTATATAAAAACTTACGCTATAAGTCCCGTTAATTATTAATCAGAAGAGATATCTTTCCGTATTTCTGTCCACTCCGAAAGGAGAAGGTCGTGAGTGTGTTTATAACCGATGCTGTAATGTAAGATATTCGTTTATTTTCGTGTCTGACTCATACATATGCAGGGTCGTACGTTGACAATTATCAGCGGGCACATTCCAAGGATTTTTTATCTGACAATACTTCTAAGAATAATAGTATACGGTTAATAATATTAATATGGGGCCTTATACCACTAATGCGTTTTAGCACAAACACAGTTCAATATCAGATCTTTTGACAACCTCCGTGGCGCGATCGGTTAGACACCTGAACGCTAATCTTTCACGCTTTTCTACTGCTTTCCAGTCTGGTCGTTGATTATATATATATATATATATAATCTATATATAATATGTATATATTTCTTAAATATACGTTGACTAGTTCCCTTAACACAAGTCTTAAATGTACTTACGAAGGGGCTAGTTCAATTGGTGTAATAATGTCCAAATATTATTATTATTAAGTGTGAAATTGGTAGTGGACGACGAAATGTCAAATTTCACCATTAAAATCGGCAAGACGAAATGTCAAATTTCGCTTGAATAATGGCGATATTTGTCACTTTTGTTCATCCACTACCAACTTCACACTACTGATGTGTTATTGAACTGTTATTTTGCAAAAAGCATTAGCGGACTAAAGACCCAGATGGTTTGATAGGAGAGAGGGTTCCGTTAGTTACTTATATTACGAGATATGTAATAAAGAGTCTATTGTTATGTTACTGTACCTGTTTCTGTGTTGGCACTTACATCTATACCTAATTTGTACCAATCGCTGCCAAATCTTATAATATTTTTTTCGATATTATGTGTTCACTAAGTGAGTGTGCGCTTCATTTATTATTGACGTCATTGAATCATCAGTATCATCATCAGCCTCATTGAATACGGTTTGCAAAGCACGCCTTGATTATATTTTTTGTAAAAAGATTATTTAATTAAATTTTTTAAATTTAATTTAATTAAAAGACGCGCTAGGGAAATAGTTTTTCTTAATTTCTTACATATTTGTTACTTACAATCTCGGTATCTATTCTGTTTGCGATTACAACTATGAAACATGCTAAGTATAATCGCCAAAACATTAATAGGAAAACCTCTAATCCATATATCTCTAAATAAAATCAGCTATCTTATTACATTTATTGAATTTTGAATAATCATCCACTGAACAAAATTTTCCCGGATCTGTTCTGATTGATCTTTGCAATAAACAGGTCATGCAAAAATAGATATCAGCCACCACGGAGACATTTTCTTCAATTCTAATTGTGCAGTACTCTATTTCTATACTATAATATGATTATACTATATGCGTTACAAATTGTAGTTTATATTCGCTATATTGAAAAAGAATGATGTTAGGAGTACCTATAACCGCCGAGTGTGTTTGAGATGTATAAGTGTCACTGAAGCGAAAGTGGTCTGTTAGGATCGGGACAAATGGGGATCCGTGATCTCTGCCTACCCCTCTACAGGGAATAAGGCGTGATGTGTATGTATTACGTACAAATTGTAGTCCCTTATTAATATTATGGTTACAGAACTTAGAGACGATAACATATCCTAATTCACTTTTAGTAGGAATATTGGGGTTGTGATGTTATATGGAATAGTGATGACAGGTAGCTAGCCCAACGCCCAATAGATGATATTGATCCCTTTATCCTTAGTCGCCTCCTACGACATGGTGCTATATAACATATGTTCTGTACATTTCGAAAGGAATTTAAGGACGTAAATGTATATGTATTAATGTATTGTGTTTTTGCAGTAATTATATTTGACAATGTCTTTAATTAAATAGTTTCTAAGATAATCAAATAATGTACGTACAGCCAACGCTAAAAGTGCAGTCCCAGTAACTTTTTATAAGGCTTTAGTTTATAAAAACATAAGACGATATTTAACATTTTAAAAGTGGCGCCACTATGCATTGTCATTGCCACTATACGTTCGCGTGCTTAGAAATGAAAAATATTGTCTTTTGTTCTTATGAACGTACATTATTTGTTTATCTTAGAAACTATTTAATTAAAGACATTGTCAAATATAATTACTGCATAAACACAATACATTGCGACTGTATATCGAATATATGTACAGTATTTCGAAGTAACGACATTGCATTAGTTACCTATAGCGTGACTTTGGTTTGTGATTTCATTTTGGATATTGCAGTCAAGTTGCTAGCCTATCACCCCATAGATTCGTTTTATCTTATCCCTTGGTCGGCTTCTACGAATAGTGAGATATAAGGCAGCTAGTTGGCATTTATGTAATGGAAAACTGGTTATAACTGGATATATACTACAAGTATATACCAATACTATCAAATCATCATCAGTAGCCGGTCTGATTCCACTGTTCGACATAGACCTCCCCCAAATGACGCCACTTCTCCCTGTCAGTGGCCGTTCGCATCCATTCGATGCCGGCCAACCTGCGCAGGTCGTCTTCCCACCTTGCCGGGGGCGCCATTCTACGTTTACTGAGACTTGGTCGTGGTCTCCACTCTTGTACTACTATAAATATACAATATATATTTGTTTAAGAAATAAGAAATGTCTCGAGAAGATTATGTTTTGGCTAGACGTGTGTTTGCAGCTTGATTCCAATCTAAACATCTCTTTATCTATGACGTCACGAGTTCTTAACCTGCCTCTCGAGTCATTGAATTCGTTTCTTTAACGAGTCTTAGGTCTTTTTTATATATGGCGTCATTCAAAAGAGAATCTATTGTTTTGACTTTTAATAGAATGTTAACTATGAGTGTCTGCTTCTCGGGAAGTTGTGTAAGAAGAATTAATTATTAAGCAGAGATACATCAGGTTGTACTACTAATGCGTTTTAGCACACGTAGTACAGTATCGCTTTAGTAATAGTGTTGGTAGTGGATTATAAAAAGAGAAAAAAAACACTATTGAAGAAAGCAAAAGTGTCAAATTACGTCTTAAAGTTAAAGTTAAATTAATCGTACATATACTCTCTTCTATTTCTTTTCTATCAAGGAAACCTTGAAAACGTTATTCTTCAATCACCCGTATCAAATCAATCACATCAAATCTATAACAGTATTAATATAAAGAATGTGTCTCAGAAGTAGCTATAACCAAATATGTATGAAGAGGTGTATGGATGTCAATGAAGCAAGTTTTCCGGGATCGGAAAAATGGGATTCCAAGATCTTTTTGAATAGTAGTCTCCGTTGTAGATCTGTGTTTCCCCTCTGTAGGAAAACGGGTGCGATATGAATTAAAAATGAGGATTCGAGATCTCTGTTAACCTTATTATATAATGGTGATAGCTGGCCCATTGCCAAATTAGACAAACGAAGCGTGGGTTGATTATTCGTTTATTATTTTTATTTACTCGTGATAAGTGAATTATGACAAACCTGCGCTCACACTATCAAAACTGACCTTGGGCGACCTTGACCGCCACTGTCAATGACCTGTCATTTGTGACAGTGTATTAGGACATTGTCTGGGTACTATTTGTACTGTCATAACTTTGTTTTTATGGCTTATGAAAGGCTTGGGAATTGAATAGAATATAGTGCTACCCTTAAAGTCTTAAATGTAGTTACTAAGGAGCTAGGTCGATTGATTTAAGATTCCTAAATATTATCGCAGGCTCAATGCTGGCATAACGTAAGAAACCGTATAGCTATTGGTGTAATAATTAGTTAAAACCAATAACTATTGGTTTAAATCATTAAATTTAATATTCATATTTTTTATCTTCAATAACAGGAAATATCTTCTCCTTTATTTCCAATGGATTCAGAAAATTGAGTATGTTAATTTGATGTTCACACGCATCTCAAACACCGAGCAAAATAGTGAGTTTTATTGCATTAAAAAATAATTAATTCTACATTAAAAATACTGAAATGGACATTAAAATGTGTATACGTAACAAAACTTACTATTTATCGTTGTGTGGAATCAAATTATTTTGTTATACGTATATACATTATGTTCGTTTATATAAACACTAACCCGCCTTGCCCAGTGCTAGTCTGGGACGTAAAAAGAATGCTAACTAGCTGCCGTTCTACCTAGCATGTAGTTAGATGCGATTTAAAGTTTAGGGGAAAATGGAATATATAGAACGATGGATAGCCCATCATATACATTTCACAACGTGACACCAATAATCTATATGACGTCACAAACCCAATATTTATCCTATAAAGCAACCTAGAAGATATCGCATCCCCGAGATTCTGTCCACCCCGAAAGTAATTAAAGTTCGAGAATACATACATACACATCACGTCCGATTCCCTGTAGACGGATAGGCAGCGATCACCGATCCCCATCTGTCCCGATACTGACAAACCACTTTCGCTTCATACACTCATACACCTCCTCATACACACTGACGTGGAAATACTAGCCCTTCGCTTTGAAGTATCAGTCTTGCATATTAACATACTCATACAGAAGCTGTTTACATTTAGTTGAGCTTCGAATATGCGATACATCTTCTTCTATTAATAGAATCCATTTAACACTCGCGTCCGTCAGTAGGTATTCGAAATATCTCCATCAAAATATAGTTAATGGCGGTTACTCTATTACCATACCACCAGTGCTGTTTGGGACGTAAATAGAACGCAAGTAGCTGCCTTTTGTTCTGGTATTTTGAGCGCTGAATAAGTAAGGAGTAAAATAGTGAAATTGTGTAGTCTTGATTAATAACTAACGGGACTTATCGCGTAAGTTTTTTTATAATAAAGTTACCTTTATTAACCCGACGTATCGGCTACGTTGCAGCAGCCATGGTCACGGGCAGACTGACGATTCACGTTAGTTATTAATCATGAGTATAAATCGCGAATCTCTTAAAACTATAATTGTGTAGTCTATCAAATATAACATACGTTTCACTACTTGTGTATACACACTCCCTTTTTATTGTTTAATCAGAGGCTTGAGTGGCCATCTTCGTAATTTCGAAGGCATGTTAGGTATGCACCACTCAAAGCCCGTATTTTACTAGATAGACAGCACCCAACGTGATAGGTAGTGAACTGTATTGCTGAATGGTATATCAATCACTTCATAGAATAAAACAAAGTCGCTTTCTCTGTCCCTATGTCCCTTTGTATGCTTAAATCTTTGAAATTACGCAACGGATTTTGATGCGTTTTTTTAATAGATAGAGTGATTCAAGAGGAAGGTTTATATGTATAATAACATCAATTAAATAGTGGAGTAGGTAATATATTTTATACCCGTGCGAAATCGGAGCGGGTCGCTAGTTTGTTATAAAATACATGCACACCCAAATAGAAGAGTAGGCAGAGATCGTAGTATCCATCTTTTACGAATGGGAAAACAAGTATTCTTTCTTTTAATTAGATACATGTATTTCTTACGAATACTCGTATTAAGCGATTTCAATACAGCACCTATTTGGACTGATACCAACTTTCATTCCCTCCACAACATTATGACAACATACGCTTCACCTGTATACACATTCCCTTTTTATTATGGCAGGGTAATTAGAAGCTTGAGTGCTTACCTCTGAAATTTCCTTAAGCTGGTTCCTCAAGATGTACTCCCTCAACGCTTACGACTGTAAATTATGTACGTTAATGAAAGTTTCATTTTTAAATTTCATTCTATGGTACATGCCAGAGCCGGGATTCGAACCCTAGGCGTCTAAGACGTCAAAGGTCTGACCCACTAACTACAGCGGCTTATTATGACTTAAAGGTATAAAATACAAAATTAACTTTAGATTCAAAGCTGCAGTGGGGAGACCACATTTGCGTTTTATCTAAAAAACTTAGTTCCGCGGCATATGCTGTTAAACGGATTCGGGAATATACGGACGAGTACACGGCTAGGATTGTTTATTTCAGCTACTTTCATAGCATTATGTCTTATGGCATCTTGCTGTGGGGTTGTGCTGCTGACATAAACACAATATTCGTTTTGCAGAAGAGGGCTGTTCGCTGCATTTACAGAATGGGCCCCAGAGAGTCACTTCGCGAAAAATTTAAAGAAATTGATATTTTGACGGTTGTTGCTCAGTACATATATGAGTGTGTCATTTATGTACATGAAAATATAAATATTTTTAGAAGAAACTGTGATTTTCATAAAATTAATACTAGGAACAAACATAAGCTGTATGTGGCGCCCTCGAGGCTTCAAAAGGTCAAGAAATCTTTTGTTGGAAATTGCGTGCGTTTTTATAATCATTTACCGGACTGGATTACGCGATTGTCCTTACCTAAATTTAAGACTATAGTTAGAGGTCGACTAGTCCGGGGCGCTTACTACGCGGTCGGGGACTACCTCGCCGATGCTCAGGGTTGGCAATGAGTGCAACTAAGCTATATGTCCAAAGATAATGTATGTTAATAAGTGTATAAATTTTATGTTTCTGTATAATTTGTTTTTGTAACTGGCACTGGGCAAAAAATCCTGAAAGCCGGAGTTTCTTGTTGGTTCTTCTCCGAGCCAGGGCTTCCGAACCAACAGTAGAATTTCAATGCCAAGAGACAACCAGTGTCAGGCAAATGTTTTGACTTTCAATGAATGTACTGTACTTGTACTTATATTGAATAAAAACATTTGACTTTGACTTTGAAAAAAAATACTTTCACGACCATTAACTCTTGCGGGGTAGTCAGCGAACCGCGTATCCGTCTCCGCAATCGCGGAGTTAGTGATTCTATAGCTACATCGAATCTACCTGCTGATCAGAAGAAGAATAAGTTTGTTCTTTCCCACAGACCAAAGCTGGGCTTCATATACGACGCGGCAAGCAAAGGCAACATTTCAATAGAAGATGTGGAACTCTACCACATCCCGCAGTTGGTGGAAGATAAGGAAGCCAGTAGAAGTCTAGTGGGAGAGTTGGAGAAGATCGCCAAATGTGACAGCGGATACAGTTTGGTACCTCAAGGTGAGTACCTGAAAATGTTAAAGCCTTACCTTAAAAATGACTCCGTGGTTCTGTCCTTTCTAAAAGAGATTTAAATACGTGAATGTATTAGAGTGAAATCACATCTATTTGGGTAGACAGATCCACGGAGACACCAAATTTTAACAGTTACTTTTAGCATAACTGTCGGGGTGTAATAACATTGATATGGAACATTGGTAACAGGTTGTCAGTCCATGGCATAACAGATTCTTCATCAAGGCCGGAAAGAAAGGCTTTTATGTAGTCTATTTAATGACGTGTGTGTATTGTAAAGAACATTTCTTTCAATTGGCTCAATGGTAGGTAAATTAAAATTAATTTGCTGTCGTGAATTCTATCAAATATTCAAGCACCGAGGCAATATTGGCAACCATTCAAATATTTCACTAGCTTACACCCGTGACTGCCTGCCCCATGTATTCAGTAGTGTGTAGGTTCGATTGCTGGTATGTATTGTTGTGAAATCAGTTATCTATGGTCACTTAGAAAACTCTATTACCAGATAGTCAGCACCCAGTGTGTCAGGTAGAGTTCCATGTTACCATTAAATAAGTACTAACTATTCTGCTTAACGTATTCTGAAGAATAAGCTGGTAATCTAACGATGGTTTCCTTCACCGTAATCAACAGCATGTGATTAAATAGATAGTCACCCATCCAAGGTTAACGTTGCTTAACTTTGGTGATATACCAGAGAACTAATATGCCAACAAAGTTACTGGGGCCTTAGTCCACTAAAGCTTTTTGCAAAATAATAGTTCAGTATCAGATCAGTAATAGTGTGAAGTTGGTACAGGATGAACAAAAGTGACAATTTAACCTTTTTTTAAGCGAAATTTGACACTTGTCTTTTTTAATGGTGAAATTTGACATTTGCCAATCCACGACAAACTTGACACTATTACTGATCTGATATTGAACTGGGTTTGTGCTAAAACGCTTTAGTGGACTAAGGCTCCAGTTTGCAAAGAATAACCATGTAGGTACAGTTAAAAAGTATGCTAACATGGTTACGACTTTTGTTTGGAAAATTAAAGGCAAACAATGCCCTTTTATTTTAAAAATAAGTGTAACTTATATGACAAACATATTCGTGTACAAGATAAACATACACGTATACATATAACAACCCTTTTTAGAGAGGTAAACAGAGTTTACCAATCCTCAAAGCTACAATACTCTTAATAGGAAGACTATGTATCACTACATAGTATAAAACAAAGTCGCTTTCTCTGTCCCTATGTCCCTTTGTATGCTTAAATCTTTGAAACTACGCAACGGATTTTGATGCGGTTTTTTTCAATAGAGTGATTCAAGAGGAAGGTTTATATGTATAATAACATCTATTAAATAGTGGAGTAGGCTATATATTTTATACCCATGCAAAGACGGAGCGGGTCGCTAGTTGTTATATAATAAAGATATCTTGTATTCATTTATCTCTTCTATCAAAGTAATTTCACTTCACTGACATAATAATATATCTCGGCATACACACTCTTCGTACACAAACAGACATCTCAGTCACAGTGTTTATATTAATAAAAAAACATTAGGGTTCCCTGCCAAAAAATAGTGCGAGCTTCTTTAGAGTATTAATATAAACAGTTGTCATAGGAGATTTCTATTTGTTGCAAATATTGACATCTGGTTTTTACGTTTTTGTTTTTCTGTTAGTAAGTACCTTGGGATGGTGATGGACTAAACACCTGTCATTATGGGTGCTAGCTATGTCAACGAGGGCTTTGAGTCGAAAAAGAGCTTCGTAGAGAGATTGATGTATTGCTAATTCTTATGAAACAATTTATTGGTTTATTTATAAATTGGTACACAAAAAGTATACTCGTATAATCATTACAATATATATTTTCGTTATAAAAATACATTTACGGAAAGCGTCGAACACTACGGTCAACATTGTGAGGAAATCTACCTGTTTCCCAAACAGTAATAGTTATTGCTTGTAAATGGCGACAAGGCTTACCACATGTCACATTGAGTACCGATTATGTTCAACGCGTAGGTTCGAGGTTGCCATAGAATTACTACCTCCTGGAAACTGTAAACCTGAACCTCTGACGACCCCGCAAGGGTTAGTAGTTGGGTTTTTTTTTGGTTTTTTGTCATGTATTTTTAAAAGCATCTAATTTTGCTCATTTTCTTCCAGCATTTCTATTGAATGGCAAGATTCTAGTCGCAATCAATGTCCAGTGTACGAAGACCCTTGATAAGGAGCTGAATATACGGATGTTAAAGGTCTTGGCTCTGGCTGCGAAGATCTCCATCCCCATCATAGTTTTAGGCGACTTCGGCAAGTGGGATAGTGTTAATGGTGAGTAGGTTAAAGTGTTCCAGGTTCGATTGCCGGTGAAGGCATAGTTATATTAGTATACGTTGGTAATTCTATGTGGGTTTAAATG
The DNA here is from genome assembly GCA_030578115.1 of Leucoptera coffeella. Classification (NCBI taxonomy): domain Eukaryota; kingdom Metazoa; phylum Arthropoda; class Insecta; order Lepidoptera; family Lyonetiidae; genus Leucoptera; species Leucoptera coffeella. The sequence continues at coordinate 270,683 of JAMBLF010000368.1, forward strand.
GAATATAAATAAAAGTTACCATCACAAATTTATCTAAATGTAGTAACCATCGAATCTGATGATGAGTGCCATATGTATACACAGGATTATATGTACAAATATTAAATACAAATTCTTTTCAAGACTGGTGTACGTAGTGTGAAGAACAGAAGAGCATGTATGAGAAGGTTAATGGGTGTGAAAGAAACAAGGGAGATTTGTCTGGATCGTTCGGAGGCGATCGATAGTCTCTGCCTATCAGGGACCCAAGTCCATTAATGCTTTTCTCAAAATCTCAGTTCATTATCAGATCAGTAATAGTGTGAAGTTGCTTATCCACTACCAACTTTACATTAATACCGATCTGATATTGAACTGCGTTTGTGCTAAAACGTATTATAAGACTTGGGCCCCAGTTTGTCGAAGAACAGCCGTCATAAATGCATATTCGTTAGCTAGCTATTAGACTAGTCATTTGCACTAAACGACTGTGTATGTAGAACAAAGAACGATAAAACACTGAGTCACGAGTCATAGGGCATTACTTATCCCTCAGTGAGTGCAAAGTGTGGAATCAATTATGCAACGCGTTCACACGAGCCGTGATAAAGCGGGTGTAGTGTAAACGTGGCTTGATATATATAAACACTAGTGACCCGCTCCGGTTTCGCACGGGTATAAAATATATAGCCTACTCCACTATTTAATGGATGTTATTATGCATATAAACCTTCCTCTTGATTCACTCTATCTATTAAAAAAACCGCATCAAAATCCGTTGCGTAGTTTCAAAGATTTAAGCATACAAAGGGACATAGGGACAGAGAAAGCGACTTTGTTTTATACTATGTAGTGATGATACATTCACGTCCTCTAATCCCTATCGGGGTGGACAGAACCTTGGAGACGATATCTTCAAGGTCACTTTATAGTGTAAATATTTGGGTTATGATGTTATATGGTACATTGGTGACAGGTTGCTAGCCCATTGCTCAATTAATTACATTGACCCCTAGTCCCTTAGTCGCTACAAGACGAGAGACGGATCTAAAACGAAGATTCTTGAAGTGACGTGTTGTTCATCCTTTGGAAATATAATAACTCATAGTATGTATTATAATGTAATGTGTGTATGAGAAGATGTATGAGTGTCAATTAAAAACGTGGTCAGTCAGGATGAGGACAAATGGGGATCCGTGATCTCTGCCTACCCCTCTAAAGGGAATCAGGCATGATGTGTATGTATGTATTATAATGTATGAGTAAGATAATTGTTTATTAATGATAAACATCTATGTAATAATAAGGAAAACTCTTCAATATGTGCATCTTGAGATAAGTGGATGATCTGTATGTATGATAAAGGCATATCATTAGGGGTGGGCAGAACTACGCTGTATACAAGTTTAATAATAATAATTGGACATTATAGCCCCAATTGAACTAGCCCCTTGGTAAGTTCATTTAAGACTTGTGTTAAGGGTACTAGTCAACGTATATTTAAGTAATATATACGGGTTATATATAGATAAATACATATATAGCATATATAATCAACAACCAGACTGGAAAGCAGAAGACAAGCTTAGTTCTTAACTCTGCCTCCACCGGGAATCGAACCCGGGACGTCACGATTAGCGTTCAGGTGACTAACCGATCACACCACAGAGGTCGTCGCGGAGGTTTAGTGCCTCACATACATACATACACATCACGCCCGTTTACTTCGAGAGGGGTAGGCAGAGATCACATGTCCCGATCCTGACAGACCTCTTTCGCTTCATTGACACTCATACATCTCATACACACTCGACTATAGGTACTTCTAACGTCACCCTTATTCAATATGGCGTCCATCTAAATGTCTAAATGATTTGTTAGTGGAAATAAATTTCCGGGCAAAGTTTCCGGGTTTGATTCCCAATAAAACATCGTTAATTAATAGGTAATACTCATCGATGTACACGAAACAATAATTGTCATTGTTCCTGACTACATATATACATACACATCATGCCTGATTCCCTGTAGAGGGGTAGGCAGAGATCACGGATCCCCATTTGTCTTGATCCTGACAGACCTCTTTCGCTTCATTGACATTCTTACATCTTCTCATACACTCTCGGCGGTTATAGGACACCTAATGTCACCTTTTTTCAATATAGCGTCTATCTGACCATACCCATCTTTCACTACCATAAGTCAATGTTGGAACCAGCACAGCCCTATGAATAGCCATACGTGCCGATTGAGAAATCAATTCCTGACTTTTTGGTGAAATTCAGCTTTCTGACTACCCCATAAAGGAATAAAGTCGTGTATCCTTTGTTATTAATAAACATGACCTTTCGTGTCTACCCCCAGTGATACGTCACTTAACCTTGAATTTACGTTTTATCATATACTAATACACGAGGGTGACCTAAAAATTACGTAATTATTAAATGGTACGTAAATATACATACAAGGCTTTAATAATGAAAGTGGTGGATAGAATTTAAAGTACCGATCTTTTCGTAATAATTAATATTAATTACTAATTAACTTTTCGCAATAATAATTATTATTATTATTGTTTAGGATAAGGTAAAAAGGATTTTATTCTATAGTTAAAAATAATGCGATACACATATATCTATATACTTGGGTATGCATAGATGATTTTATTCGATAGTAAAAAATATGTGATATATATGTATGTTAGGTATGTGTCGGCTTTTATGTTCACTAACCCTTTTTAGGATGGACAGAACCTTGGGTAATTGTTGTCCTTGGTAAGTCATATATTGGTGATGGTTCCTACAGAAAATCACACAAATATTTACCATAATCCATAGTCCCTTTATCAACTATGACATGCTGGGAAGAACGGCAGCTAGTTAGCATTCTTTTTACGTCCCAGCTAGCACAGTAGTGTAAATGTGATACAAAGTCCATTTTTGTTTGAACTTTGTCTATTTCACAAAGGTGACGTCATAGAAAACAAACAATAGCACTTCGTTATCAACTAATATGTAGATAAGATCCTTTCCGGGGTAGCCAGGAGTACAGTGTTGACTGTTATTTGGTTTTTAGGCTCCACTTGTTCAGTAGTTTATTATGAATGCTAAAAGTAACCTAGGTGATTTTATGTCTCCAAAGTTTTATCAATTGCGAAAAGTGTTAAAGACGCGCCAGATGAAAAAGTAATAAAAAATAAATAAAGAAACGTTTGCTATTCCATCTTCCAATACAGTACCTTAGTTGCCTCTTACTATATGAGGTAGAAAGGCATTTAATTAGCTATCTCTTTGCATCCCTAACTAGTACAAGACAAACTATTGTAACAACTTAAAAAGTATATTTAGGTAATTGGTTATTTTTCCCGTGCTAGCTGAGACGTGAAAAGAATGCTTTCTAGCTGCCGTTCTTCCCGGCATGTCGTAGGAGGCGACTTAGAAACTAATGGTAAATTGAATCTATTGGGCGATGGGCTAGCAACATATCATCACCCATTATGGTATCACAACCCCCAATATTCATCCTAAACACGACAACAACAAACAAACTAGACATAATTTCTCCGAGGCTTTGTCCACCCCGAAAGGGATTAAAGGACGTGAATGTATGTGTGTGTTATTATTGTTCGCAAAGCTAAGTTTTAGGCAAACATGTTTTTTTATGTTGTTTGTGGAATAGTACACCCGCACTAACGTTAATGGGAGGTGAAGGTCGTAGGTCGCGACCCCATTGCATTGACATAAGCTTACCAAAATGTCTTATATGTTATAACTTATATGTCTTAACATAAACGTAGAAAAATATACATAGTTCGTAAAATATGCAAGTCCTTTCAATTTTGAAGTGGACGGTATCTTGGAAACATAATTTTCTTTGCCACGTTACTACATACATTTAAATATTAGAAATATTAGTCATGGTTACTAACCCATCACCCAATAGATTCAATTGTCCCCTAGTCCCTGATAATTCCTAGGAAGATGAATTATAGGATATATTAACATGTAATACTTGAAAGAAGAACTCATATTTATGATCCATATATTGAATAATAAAGAAATCCTATATATATTTCATTTACGTAACGCTATGTATACTTTGTTACTCCTTGAGATATAAGAAACATGTGAGCGTGGCTAGTCCCTTAGTCACCTCCTACGACAAGCCACAAGCTACCAAAAGTCTCTCATTAACGTTCTATTATCGTATCTATATAACCTGCTAAATATCCAATACCTCTCTTTCAGTACTACGACCGACCTGCGAATCAGTCTTCAAGGAAGATACCAAAACCATGGTGGATCCAAACGCCGCTGGTGCCTGCAGCATACTATTTGCTGGTGTGTTAGAAAAGTCCAAGTTCAACGGAACCACAGGCGTAGTAAGAACCGGCCTTCGCCACCTAGCCATACCTCGGGGATGGTCGTGGGGAGGTCCGGCCTCACCCTACTGTCCTATCTGGGCGGAATACAACCCCGACTGACCCAGAGTTAAGAGGGAATTAGCAAAAATTCTGATCGTCATAATTATTCACGTTTGCGCCCTGTATATACTACTGGCGCCATCTGTGATTAAGGAAGTGAACTTTTTAGTGAATTAGCTATGGAGGTAGGTTTTTACGGTGATAGAGTGTTTAGTACAAGGTGTTTGTAAATTTAACTACGCTTTAGTTGTAAATTTTAGGGTTTTTTGATGTTACTATACAAATTGGTCGTCTAATTAACAATGTATAATATATAATATGTAAATGAGCTGATAAGACGACTAAAATGAAGTGAAATCTATTTATAACTTAGTATTTGTACAACGGATAGTATGTTCTTTCGTTTTTGTGTAGGGATGGTTTCTTTTAGTCAAAGTCTATTTAAATAGCCCGACTATAAACGTTCTTTTATATTTGAAGGGTTAATAAGAACTTTAAAGACGTGATACTTATTCGGTCACCCTTAGTATCATTATCGGGACTATTAGAGAAAGGTTTTTAGCCACGTGTTCCTGTTTACCTCCTTAGTCGCCTCGTACGACTTTCTAGAAAGAAAATATCTTTTGATTATTTGGCTGAATCCTAATTTTTACAGTATCAATTAATATATTGTAAAGCCAAAAATGTTATAGAAGTTAATTTACTGTTTGTATTTGTAATATTTGTACATGCCATTGTGAGTTATAATTATGTAATAATAAGGTTTATTTTGTATACTTTTACAACGGTGCCTTGTGTTAATTTAATTTATTGAACCTAGCCTGAATTATAATGAACCAGCCATAGATAAGTTATTTGTAACTCCCAACCAGATTGTATATTGTAACAGAATCAAACTAATTAATTAATTTATCACTCAAAGTCAGTATGCAACGTGAAGAACAGAAGAGCGTGTATGAGAAGGTTAATGGGTGTGAGTGAAGCAAGGGAGATTTGTCAGGATTGTTTCAGGTGGCGATCGATAGTCCCTGCCTATCTGGTTAGGGACGTAGACATGGTTATATGTATGTATGTTAATGGCAAATATTAATACTTGCTTAATTTAACAATGCAAAGTTTTCCAATCTTTCTTATACAATAATTTAATAATAGTAAAAGCGACCTCCGTGGTGCGATTGGTTAACCACCTGAACGCTAAGCGTGAGGCTCCGGGTTCGATTCCGGTTGGAGGTTGAGTTAAGAACTACTTTTCTTTTGCTTTCCAGTCTGGCCGTTGATTATACATGCTATATATGTATAATAAGTATATATTTATTAAATACACGTTGACTAGTACCCTTAACACAAGTCTACAAGTCTTAAATGTACTTAGCAACTACAACTACTACTACAAGGGCTAGTTCAATTGGTGTAATAGTGGACTACAATATTATTATGGCAGATTCCATTAACCTTAAGTCCCTTAGTTGCCTTCTACAACAAACCGGAAAACCATTCTCTATACTTCCCAAAGTAGCAATTAATAATTGGGTAGTGTTTAAAGGAACATCAGATAATACGAAAATGCACTCCTAAAATACTGGATTGTACACCAAAATAATACAGTCCCAACCCAAACCTAACCTTTGCTGTGCGTTTAGCTATATTTTGGTGTACATTCAGTATTTTTGATGTGCATTGAATTATTTACCAAAATATTTTACTTTATAACATTATTTATAAATTACTTTTCTAACAACAATGTTAGGTTTTTATATTTAATTGTATAGTTGTATATTATAGAGTTAGTGTTAGGTCTTTGTATATAAATGTATAGTTGTATATTTTAGGGTTGGTTAGTATAATAGTTACCATTTATTATTTAATATTATTGAATTTAGTTCTATATATTGCGGTTACCTTTAAATATGTGATTTGTGTATTAAATGTAATAAGGTGACAAATTTATAGTACCTGAACTGATTTGTCTTGAAAGATATTACAAAATTATGTATAGTCTTATGTATATAGTAAGATAATACTTTATATAATGACTTATTTATAATTATTATCAATGTTTATCACTACATAGTATAAAATAAAGTCGATTTATTTGTCCCTATGGCCCTTTGTATGCTTAAATCTTTGAAACTACGCAGCGGATTTTGATGCGGTTTTTTTTCATACATAGAGTGATTCAAGAGGAAGGTTTATATGTATAATAACATCCATTAAATAGCCAGAAGTGCGAAGCCGGAGCGGTTCGCTAGTAAATTAATATTTCATTAATTTTGTGAAGTTGCTTCGAATGTATATATAGGATATTTGCGTTGAGTAAATAGTTACGTCATTGTATTCAGAGGTTAAACTGGCCAATAAGACGTGAGGGAATAAGACAACAAGGTACATTGACCAGTCGCAGACGTCATTATCACGTCTCATTGGACGACCTCCGTCGCGTGGTCGGTTAAATGCTAATCGTGAGGTCCCGGGTTTGATTACCGGTAGGGGCAGAGTTATGAACTACGCTTTTCTTCTGCTTTCTATTCTGGTCTTTTGTTATATATGCTATGTATGTATTTATCTATATATAAAGTATATATTTCTTAAATTTACGTTGACTAGTACGCTAAATACAAGTCTTAAATGAACTTACCAAGGGACTAGTTCAATTGGTGTGATAATGCCCAAATATTATTATTATTATTGGTCAAGTGATGACGTGACTATTTTCTTAATTCGATTATACTACAGTACTTTGGCTAATTCATATACTCTATTTTTGTAACACAAAAAGTACTTAAAACAAGTATTTCAATGTTTAATGGTATATGATGAAATGGGTTAAAAAAATAGTATCACTTTTCATAAAGTAAAGGATTTTTTATCACTTTTGTCACGCAACGTTCCAATGTTGTACATACAAATCATACGTACGCGTTTGTAATGCACTAAACATACATATAATACATACACTCAAACATGCGTCCAGAACCATTAATATCATTTGTCTAATCATGTTGTTTATTTAAAATCATTTATTTGCTCACATTTCTAAGTCGTTAGGTTAATGGACTTCCCATAGGTATATTTTGTGATCTTTTATGTCAAGAATGACGTATTATTTCATGACAGGTATTACTAAATTATGATCTATGTACTAGGAAATAAAGTCCAGATTTCTTTGTACAATGTATTAGTAACGCGTAGTAGCACGAAAGATAACTTGTCACAATTCTTTGGATGTTAGTGTTTTTTTTAATTATTTATCTATAATATTCCATTCACCACTAAAGTTATGTCGGCACAAGTACAAACACTGATGCCATGGCGTTTGCACTTGTTATTCCGTTGCCATGGTTATGTCAACGCCGCCAGCCGCATCCGTAGAATAACGAAATTAAAGTCCGAATGTCTTATTTACCTTGTTTTCCGGTTCGTTCCAATTAAAGATCCAATTATTATCTTAAAGCGAACATATTTAGCCAGTTTAGCATCACAATTAACTAAATATCCTACTGAAAATAAATATTTGTATTTGCAACTTTCACTGAACTGCTGACTTTGTTGACAATCCATAGACGACTATGATATAAGTGTTGTCATTATAAAATACAATTTTGGTTTATACATTTCCCATCCTGCTTAATCAAAGTATGAAAATACATTCAGACATACAGATCTTGTATGAAATATTATATATATATTTATTAAATCATATTTCCAGTAGGGTAACATTTTTTATTTTACTTTTATGGAACTAAGCAGTTACAGGCTGTGAATGTAATTAATAAGTATAAAGCATGCCTCATATGATTAATAAAAGCTTGACATGTACTAAATTAAATAATTTATTTGTTATTTTGAGGTATTTTTTATAGGAACCGAAGTATTTAAGATATTTATTCATCCAATTTTCATCGTTTGGGATGTTAGTTTTGCTGCATATGGTATTAGAATTTATTATTCTCTGTCGCAATGAACTTTGTTTGATATTTGTACTATTAATGCTTAAGTGCACTTTTGTATTATTTTGTTGTGTATTTTTCTTCTTAATAATGTAAGAAAAGTGGTAATTAATTGTTGGTTAATGTATTGAATAAAATATTTTGTCAGTAATTACGTTGTTTTATTCATAACGAAACTACGAGTGTAACTAATATACACACTTCACGCCCATTATTCCTTGTAGGGTTGTCAGTTATCGAGAGGGCATGTACAAATTGAAAACGATAATACTCAAAGTTACGGGTTCCTTCCTATTATAAAATAAAAACCTATAATGTTGATGGACTGATTTGTCTCTACATAAGCTTAAAATGTCAATTTCACGGACAAATATAAAGTATTATCTTTACTTTGTATCAACAAACAGTATAAACTGTTTGTTTTCTACCTTATAATTTTTAAGCATACAGTAGATATCATTAAAAATGACGACAGCTACGAAACCGACAATTGAGGAGATTGATTACAGCAATAAGATCTATAATCAAGCCATGCGATATTGCCAAACCACCTACCAGGGTAGCTACGTATACAGGCCACTCCCCAAGGCTTTTAAACCTCCGGAAAAACAAAAACTGCCTCCCAGACTAGCACCGAAACCAGTGTACAAGAACATTGAAACTATGAAAGAGTACGCGACGTTACCCCCGTTTGAAATGTTTGTGCCCCCGAAGGAAATCATCCGGACCAATCCGGCTGAAGAAGCAGTGGTACTGGTAGGTACAAAAATACTTTTACGAGCTTCATCCCAATTAGGAGGTAGATATTCCTATGGTTACATCGAAACCACGTATTTACCACATAGTCAGTGTCGTTTCGCCATTTACAGGTTAGTTTCCTTACGATGTTTTTCCTTACCTTGGTATTCGGTGTTATTTGTAAATGTATTTTTATAGCGACATTGTACGTATATATAGACCTTAATTTCCGTTTATTTAAAGGAAGGTTGCGGTTTGAAAGAAGATGTCGTGACTAAGATTGTAAAGAGCATGGTTCGATGGTTTGGACATGTTGTGCGGGTGAATGATAGCAGATTGACAAAAGGAATATATATATAAGTGAAGTGGAAGGGCGGTTACGTAGGGGCCGGCTCAATAAGACATATAACAGTCAGATAGACGCTATATTGAAAAAGGTCGACGTTATGAGCACCTATAACCGCCGCGTGTATATGAGAAGATGTATGAGTGTCAATGAAGCGACAGTTGTCTATCAGTGATCGTGTCTCCGAAGTTATAAACAACGGAATAGCGATTACAGTAAATGTATATGTCTATAACAACACTTCATATCACTTTCAGCTAAAAGAACACATACCTGAGGGTCCCCCAAAAGTGGAGGCTCCACCTCGATTGAGCATTGTCTTCTGCAATCGACTGGTAGACAAAGCTTCCCCAGATGTAAGGCAGAAGTTGAGTGACAGCATTTACAAGACTAACTACACTTGGGCAAATGAGGATAGAAACTGGACTCCCCAGTTAAAAGCTCCGTTCGCGAGCTTACTAAATAGTTGTAGCATGTCTGTAAGTATATACATACTAGTGCCCGTGCTAGCTGGGACGTAAAAAGAATGCTAAGTAGCTGCCGTTTTTACCGACATGTCGTAGGAGGCGACTAAGGAAATAGCAACCTGTAACAAAAGTTCCATGTAACATCAAAACCCCAATTTTCACATCATCTTCAGTATATAGGTTAATGAAATAATATTTTTTGTGCCTGTACGTTTAAACGCTGTTATACTCTTATGAATTACCTCCACTATTGTTTCTGCAAAGAAACCATACGAGGTGTATAGTGTAATAAAGATTAAATTAAGGTAAGGTCATTTAAGACTTGTGTTAAGGGTACTAGTCAACGTATATTTAAGAAATATATACATATTATGCATAGATAAATACATATATATAGCATATATAATCAATGACCAGACTGGAAAGTAGTAGAAAAGCGTAGTTCTTAACTCTGCCTCCACCTGGAATCGAACCCGGTACCTCACGATTAGCGTTCCGGCGGCTAACCGATCGCGCCACGGAGGTCGTCGCAATTTATTAAGTTTATATGTATATATTTATTCATTATATGTATGTCAATTGTATTCTATTCATTATATGTCTGTAGAGACGACATAACCTTAGTGGTGAATGGCTTATTAAAGAATTAATTAAAATTATATGTCTGTATGATTCCTTGACAGAGAGACTTAATGAAGCACAAGAAGCGAATTGTTTGTGACGAATGGGCTGAAGAGAGGCTGGGCTGGGACGATCGCCAGATCAGGAGAGCCATCGACACCACCAAGTGGTTTTGGGAGCACCGAAAACCCAAGGTCCGAGTTTACCTAACTTACATACATTCATATCTATTGGTTAGGTCCCGGGTTCGATTCCCGGTGGAGGCACAAAGAACTACGGTTTTCTTCTGCTTTCGAGACTGGTTGTGGTTTATATACACGTATATATTTCTTCAATTTACGTTGACTAGTACCCTTAACACAAGTCTTCAATGTACTTAGGAAGGGGCTAGTTTAATTGGTGTAAAAATGTGCAATTATTATTAATTATAAAATATTATTATTTATTTATATATTCACGCCTCTACGTCCCTAGGTAAAGAGAATCGATCGCAACCTGTAACGATTCTGACAAATCTCCCTTGCCTCACTCACACCCGTTCACTTACTTAATTCCTGATATACCTTAGTAGGGAAATAGGGCTTGATGAATGCTGGTCCATTGAGAACGATCTTAACTTGACTATAAGATTAGTTTCCATTTTCAATAACTGGACTTTGTATATAGTTCCAACCTTTGCAATAACATTAGACAAACAAAGACTTTTCACAACGACAAACGCTTACGGCATAGTAAGAGGTTAGGTTGTGTCTGCCATTGCAGATATCGTAATTCGGAGTAGCCCAGTGATTTAACGTAGCTCAGTCGCTGACTCTGTATTAGTGGGTACAGGGTTAAAACCTCGGAGCATGTAAAAATGAACGCAAGAATAATACATTTAAACCGAATAACTACGGCAAGAGCAAACATCGTGAGGAAATCGGACTATTCCTCTTCTTTTATGGAACATGTAGTCAGGTAGTGGTCAATACTATCTATCCAATTGTGGGTTTAAGGTGGTCTAGCAATTACTAGATACCTACGCAATTGCGGATGGTCACAGTGCAGTGGATGTTTTTTGTATAAGTTATCGCTTGGAAATAGGGACTCTTACTTACTTATTATTATTTTACTAATACTTTTAAATTTGTTACAGGATGAAAACTTCTGTGATAAGACGCTCATGTCAATTTAAAAAGTTAGTTTGTTACAATGTAACGGATATGGATAATTTAGTCGAATACTTTAAAAATGTGATTGTTACATTATAATATTAAAAGAACATATATATATGTATGTATGTATATCCCTAGGGGATTGCAAAGAAAGAACGTGACAAATCTCTCTTGCTTCACTCACAACCATTAACCTTCTCAGACATGCTCTTCTGTTCTTCACACTACGTACATCCGCCTTAACAATAATTTATATAATTTGATCAGTATAAGTTTAGTACAGTATAAGCTGCCTACCGCCTCCAAATATAGCATCCAGTTTGCCTCTATAAAATCTTTTCCTAATCTTTCATCCAGCCGTTCCATGTATTATTATTATTAAGGTCCTATGTCCTGTAGATAGGGCAGAGGGCATCCACAGTGCTCCGCCATCTCGATCGGTCTTGGACTTCGCGCTTGACTTCATTCCATGTCTTTCCAATAGCCGCCGCTTCTGCGATGATCGATGATTTTCGTTCCATGTGATTTCTAACATTTGTTTTACACTTATTATACATCCATATGAATGCCATCGGAATCTTAATAGTCATGTTAAATGTGACTAAGAATAGGTCTCTGAGGTTCTGTATACCCCCATAGGGTTTGAGGGACGTAAGTATATGTAAAGATTCAACAAGTTTTTATGTTTGTCAAAGACAGACATGCAATAATTGCGACTATTATGTTTAATTATGTACTTATATATAGATCGAGAGTTAATTAAAGATGTGTGTGATATGATGCAATGTTTTTATTATATAACTATTCCCCGGGGTAACATACATACATATTATGCCTAATACATATCCTTGTAGTAGTAGTTTCCTGGGGTAGGCAGAGATCACGGATCCCCATTCGTCCCGATCCTGACAAAACCCTGGGTTTGTATATAAAGGAATGTATAGGTAACGATATATTATATTAAAAAAATGTGCTTCTGTGAGACCAAGATAAAAGTAATACATTTTTCATATTGTAGACATTAAACTAATTACTAATGCTGTAGCGCAAAAGCCTTAATGCTGTTTAGTATGCAATGCTGACAGCGCCACCAAACGGGAGTATTGGTACTATTAAACTATACACATGACGTCACGACCGTCACGCGACATGCTACACAGAAGGAAACTTTTAAGACGATGTAGTCAAAGTTTTACTTTAATAAACTCAAGGGTTCATTCATTAAAAGTCTAAACTTTTACCTGACATTGGTAGTCTCCGAATAAAATATAAGAAAATAACAACACAATAGGTACAACAATAATTTATTATATATTATAAGATAGTTATAAATATCATAATTGCCTACATACATAGTAAAAGATTTTGTAGTTTAAATAATAGAAAGCTTCAAAAATTCATATTGAAAACAAAGTAACAGCTACCCAATTGTTATGTAAATAAACGTAAACGTAAAATCAAATCTAAAGACTACTCAAAAACCATTACTGAATAAGTTTCCCGTAATGAAACATATAATAACAAAAATTTAAAGCTTTTTAAATATACTTTGTTAGAATAAAATAATATCGTAACATTACATTAATTAAGAGGCTGGCTGCAACTGATGCATACACTGCAAGACACTAGTTATGCATCTTTGTGTCCTCTACGTATGTGACTTAAGTCATTTTTACTACAAAAAATGCTAACTAGCTGCCTGTCCACGATCACGTGGACATACCGCGCCGGCCGAGGTCAGTGCTCTTGGCCACAACGTTAGAATGCTGACGCCAACCACAAAAACGTGCTACCAAGATGCTGACGAGGATCTGGCGCAGTGACGGTGATGGCAGCGGTGCAAGACTGCAAGTCAGCAAATCCAGCGGCAGCAGCTCCGAGTCCGCGGGGAGGCGGCGGCAGTAGCATTGACGTCAATCACTCGTTCTCGCATTGTTGTATAAAAAGACTGACAATTTACTTAATAAACCAGATCGTTACGAACCTTGTAGCGTTCTCATTTCTTCACCTCTCCTCCCGTAGTGGCAAAGACACCTTCAGTCTCAAATGGTGACGCTGAGTCTGGCTCACCAGCTACGGGAAAATCCTCACACCTAAACCTTTGATCCCCCACCCTAGGCTCCCGGCCGCGCCTTTAGGTCTAGAGGCGTAGCTTTCCCTACCGTTAGGCACTACACACGGCTAGGCACACTTTATGCCTGGTGGCTCCGGCTGCCTCACATCCACGCGCCACACGCCTGACACACCACTTCACACTTATTATATATAAGTATATATTCGGGTTAGGCTATAGGAACTTAGGGCCAGTTAGGTACACACACCTTATTGGTGGCTAGGTTCGTTTATAGGCTATCCCCCGTATCTTCCCACACTGCAGGGTCGGGACCCCACTGTAACGACTCTGCGGTGTGTCCACTGCCGTTCTTCCCAGCATGTCGTATAAGGCGATGTAGTACCAGGGGTACATGGAATCTAAGAGCGACAAGCTAGCAACTAAACACCAATGTTGCCAACGAGATCAGACATCCCTACATGTTAAAAAGTGACCCAAAAGACATTATCGTGTTCACAATATTATATCCACCTCTAATACAAATTAAAGCAATTGAATTTATATGTTGAAATTGCAATATGAAACTCTATTTGCATACGTTAATTTCCTGTTGTGGCTGGTTTGCCCTATCATGGTAGAATTTCTTCCAGAACATGTAGGTGACGTCATTCAACATAATCATTTGTTGTGAGGCCCACGCAGCATACTGCTCCCGCCACTCCTCTGGTATTTCGCATTTCATTGGAGTGTAAGTACGCAGGCTACGAACCTGGAAACAATGTATGGTAGACCCATTTTAGGACATGCTATCTAGTATGCATATACTCGTAAATCTCGGACAGCAAGTGTCATATACAATACGAATAATTTCTAAGACAAACAAAAGACAAACGCATTCACCCTTGCAGTCGGGTAGTCAGAGGTTCAGGTTTCCACCTCCGCAATTGCAAAGGTAGTAATTCCATGGACACCTCGAACCCACGTGTTTACCAGATAGTCAGTACTCAATGTGACAGGTGGTAAATCATGTCGCCATTTACAAGCACTAACTATTACCTGTTCGATGGACATGTAGGTTTCCTCACAATGTTTTCCCTTACCGTATAATTCAATGAATTTCGTAAATGTATTTAATAATTTCTAAATCAATAACAACTGCCGTTCAAATGGTTAAAAAGTTCACCCTTCAGAAATCGACGATTTCTTTCAGTATACAGCCATACAGAAACTTATAACTTAATATGCTTTTATGCGCTACTTATAAGCGCTTACCGGCGCTTAACAGGAAGCAGGTTGAGGTAGACCATGCAAACTTTATCAGCAAAGTTCGCAGTTGTTTAATAATTTCAAATAAGCGCTTGTAAGTTACCAGATTTTTTGTGTATACGCCTTAAACAGGCAATTAAGGCTATCGTCCAAAAAAATTAAAACAAATCCAATACAATAAAGCCTTTGGATCTTTTCGTCATTGACCTTGTCACTCTATATCTATCGCCTTTTACATCATGAACCAAGACAACACGGTACTACAGTGTGCATACACTATAAACTTAACTCACTGATCTCGTCACCGTAAAATCCTCTTCCAACGGAGACTTGAGTCTCGTCTCCTCCGCTTTATTCACCATCATCGCAACGAACTTATTGGCGTGGCCATAGTTGCTCAAATACAGCTGTTTGGTCAAAAGTTTCCTTATCCTCCTATCTTCGATGTCGTCTATAGCCAGTTGGGGGGCTAAAATGATCCTAGGACGCGTCTTTATGGCTACTTCTCTTTTGGCTTCGAAACCTGGGTACTAGTTGTTAGATTATATTTATTAAGTATCTTGAATGGTTGCGGACGGCTACTGACAGGGAGAAGTGGCGTCATTTGGGGGAGGGCTATGTCCAACAGTGAATTACTACAGGCTAATGATGATGATAAAGTAGCTTAAGGCATACTTTGGCATAACGGGGTATGGAGTTAGGTGATGACACTAAGTGCAGCACCCCGCATCCGTTTGTAATTGGAAATATTATATTTATAAGGATGTACCAATGGAAATGAAGTATAATGAATTTCTATGTACTATTTCGTAATAAAAATACATTTACGAAATGCATCGAATACTACGGTGAGGGAAAACATCGTGAGGAAACCTACCTGGTCCCAGAATGGGTAATAGACAGTGCTTGTACATGGACATGGTTTACCACCTGTCACATTGAGTACTGACTATCTGGTCAACACGTGAGTTCGAGATGGCCATAGAATTACTACTTTCGCAATTGCGAAGAACCCGTAAGAGTTAAGCGCCATGGAAGCGTTTGTCTTGTTTTATGAAGGATTGCGGACGTAGTGGCGTTAATATATGTTTGTATGTATATGAAGGAATATTTTGTTAAAAATTTGCCAACGTGTTTCTGTGTAATGTGAAAAGTTTTAAAAGACTTATACGTATATAATAAATGGGACAAAATTCACTAAGACTGAATACGTTAAGGGTCAGGGAAGCAGCTGCTTACATTGCATTTAGTACCAAATTGATACGGCATTAAAATAATCACTTACCAGATTCTCACGTTTACAGCTTTTAGTGACAAGGCGATCTTTCGGAAAACTTCGGGATGGTTCAACGAACAAATCTATGGGAACAGGTTTATTAAACACTTGGAATGTTTCACTGTACTTAATTTCAGGCTTTACTTCCTTTGGCGGTGTACATGGTTGACATAAATGTGGAGTTACATGGCCTTGAACATCGATGTCATGCTTGTGGTAATTAGATTTATATTGGGATTTCATGTAATTCGACGCGAGCGCATTGAGTTTAATCTTTTCTTCAGCAGTTAGTTTTAGTGGCATTTTTATCTCTGTATAATAAGTATATAAATAATAGTAAGGCAAATAATGTAAATAACGAAAAACGTAATCTTTATATCAATTCAATTAACAATATTTTATTCAATGTTAGGTATGGAGTTTGTCAATGTATTATAGGTTTTTTAAATCCAAGCTTCAGCAAAGTTCTTTCAGCCATAATAATATAATATAAATATAACAGGCTTGTCAGTCAACATTAGCCTGATTTTAACCCAAATTCTTCTTTTTCTGTAAGTCCTTGACTGCGGACGGATTAATCACTGTAACAACATGCTAATGTATTAACCCTTACTCAAAGTCTACGTTTAAACAATAGTCATCATAAGTAATATTTTTCGTTATAGAAGTATTGTTTTAGAAACGATGTTCAAAAGGTCCTATTAAAAGCTTACTTGTAAATACACACAGAATAACAGTTAGAACTTTAATACCCATTATGTCTTCGAATTAAGATTGAATGTAAATGTATTGTATATTAATATACGCTAAACTCCTTAATAAACGAACGAAAACTTCCGGATAAGTTTTCATTATTATATCCTGTATACATAATAAATCTATATATGAAAGAAAAGAAACATTATAACAGTGTCTAAACTGCGTTTTTCATACTAGGGTAGATATTAAATAAAACAGTTCTTATTTCATAAACAGTCACTTTATTGAAACTAGCTTCTGCAGACTAAATATATTAACACGATTAAATTAATGAATAAACACAATCAATGAAAATTAATAAAATTTATAATATTAAGTATAAGAAAATGCTTTATTAATATATTTGGTTAATATTCGAATTATTTCTAGTTAAACAAACAATATTGCCCTTTGTCCATTTCATTCTTTAGTTCAAACGAAATGTTCTTATAACTAACAGTAGTCAAAACAAATATATTAGTTTACTTATTAACATAGCCGCCATTTAAAACGTGGACACCCATCCACGTATTAACTAGAACCAACGTCACTTAACCTGACAAAATGAAAACCCAGTCATATTACATTAGTACTTCATTAATCATTGCAATCAATTATTTACCGCTATACATAATATACTTTATTTTACCCTAATATCACATGCTTACTGTAATATACCAAAAATATCTTATAACATGATTATTATATTACACATCAGTTATTAAATTACTACGATATAAAAAAATATTTGTCCCATGCTAGTCTGGGACGTAAAAACAATGCTAACTAGCTGCCGGTCTTCCTGGCATGTCGTAGAAGACGATTTAAAAGTCATGAGTCACTAGAATCAAAGATGATGGGCTAGCAAGTTCTTACCATTAATGCATATGAAACCACAACTACAATATGAATGCTAAAAAGCGACTAAAGAGATGCTTTCATGTCCCGAAGTTCAGTCCAACCCGAAAGAGAATAAAGGACGTGAATGTATATGTGCAATATAAAGACACTACAGACTAACCTTATGGGGTAATCAAGGCGTGAATATATATCAACATTCATGATTAATAACTAACGGGACTTATCGCGTAAGTTTTTATATAATAACTAGTGACCCGCTCCGGCTTCGCACGGGTATAAAAGATATAGCCTACTCCACTATTTAATGGGTGTTATTATACATATAAACCTTCCTCTTGAATCACTCTATCTATTTAAAAAAACCGCATCAAAATCCGTTGCGTAGTTTCAAAGATTTAAGCATACAAAGGGACAGAAAAAGCAACTTTGTTTTATACTATGTAGTGAAGTTACCTTTTTTAACCCGACGTTTCGGCTACGTTGCAGCAGCCATGGTCACGGGCAGACTGAAGTTTATTATATAAAAACTTACGCGATAAGTCCCGTTAGTTATTAATCATGAGTATAAATCGCGAATCTCTTAAAACTATACTATCAACATCGTCATTGGTCTGTGGTTTTTCCAAGCCCATGATTCACCATATAATGAGCACACAATGATAGGTTGTGAGTCCATCGATAGACACAATTATAAAAAAAGAAGCTAGATTTTAGACTTTTAAAAAATATCGATATTGCAATTACATGTCAATAAACACAAGCTATACAAATATAATTACTTAAACATACTTACAAAAAAAAACATAAAACTATTAAGGCAATCGGTACGTCATAATATATTTATCAAGTGGTTGTTATGAAACATGCATACAGGGAATCTTGAAGCTTAAATTGCTCAGTCACTTAAAAGACTACAAACTAATATTTTACGTAGCTCATTTCAACAATGAATCACTGGTTACCAACCTAACAGATTACAAGTAGAGATATTAAGTTAAACGAAATAATAAATTAGTAGTATACTAACATGTGAAGAACAGATGATTATATATGAAATAGTTAATAAATATACGTAAGACGAGACTGATTTGAAGATCATTAAATGTTGACCAATAGTATCTGCCTATCACGTTTTGTAATATATTAATATTATGAATATGGATACGTGAACCTTCCTCTGGAACCCAAGTTACAAAATATCATTTCAATATCACTTGAGTAGCGGTGTGAATTTGTTAGCGGAATAACAAAAGTAATAAATTTAGCCATTTTTAAGACGAAATTCGACACTTTAGCTGTCATGTCTGATTCCCTACCAATGACAAGCAGACATTTTATATACGCAACCACCTTATACCTAGTTATTTTTAAACACTCGCGATTTATACTCATTTTATTTACTATATGAAACCGGTTCATATCACGATAAATTAATAAAGACATCTTTCCGCGACCACGGCCTTTGCAACTGGGTCGAAACGTCGGGCAAAATAAAGATATACAAATATCTTTATCAATTTATCGTGAAACGACCCGGTCTCACATAGTAAATAAAATGAGTATAAATCGCGAGTGTTTAAAAATAACTAGGTATAAGGTGGTTGCGTATTTAAAATCTCTGCTTGTCATTTGGTAGGGAAACAGACATGACAGCTAAAGTGTCGAATTGCGTCTTAATAATGGCAAAATTTGTTACTTTTGTTATTCCACTAACAAAGTCACAACGCAACTGAAATGATACATACCTTCTTAAACAACAGTAACATACTTAAACATTCCATATCTCTGTCATCCCTTATTCTCGACCAAGCTGACATAAGTAAGGGCCATCGCTGAGTACTGCCTAACTGCTGGATCAGGGTCTTTCACCAGCTGGGTTAACCTGGTCCTGGCATTCCTCGTTACGTCAGGTTCTAACGGACTTGCCTCCGTTTCAGAAGGCTGCATGTTGAATAATTCCATGTACAGCTTACCTGTGTAATGGGATATTAGTTAAAATATTTATTTTGTAACGGTGAGGGAAAAAATCGTGAAGAAACCTGCCTATCCCTCAGAATAGGTAATAGTCAGTGCTTATATACGGCGATACGGTTCACTACCTATCACGTTGGGCTGTCTATCTAGTGATACGCGGGCTTCGAATGACCCATACCTAACATGCCTTCGAAATTTCGAAGATGGGCTTTCAAGCCTCTGACTATCCCGCCATAATAAAAAAGGGAGTGTGTATACACAAGTCGTGAAGCGTATGTTTATGTATGTTTAACTACAATATACACAAAGATTTGAGCTTATATGTAGCAAAGGTTATCTTTTATCGTGAGGAAACCTGCCTTTACCTCGGAATAGCTTATGTTTTTATGTATAATGAAAATAGTTAACATAGTTCTTGTATGTCTGGTAAGGTACTAATATAAGTGAGAATTTGTTTGACAGACTCTCACTTATATTAATACCTTACCACACATACATTGTATTATCATTATACTATATTAATTGGTTTGACTTCAATATAAAACAATGTTAACTACTTACGCAGTGGCAAATGTGATTGAGTTAGTTGAGTTGTGTTTGCGCTTGTGGTAAAGTAGGAATAAGTATAAAATGTCGCGTGTAGATTTGATTTTTTACAAAAAACCTAAGCATTTTGCTTAAACACGGATAAGATTAGAAAAACCGAAATATCAAATCAACCAGCCACATAAATAAGATAATAAGTTATTACTGAGAGGGAAATCAACGTAGGAAAACCAACTTGATCCTTGGAAAAGATAACGGTCGGCAGATCATAAATTTTCAAATTTGTATAATAACAGCTAGCCTATCACAACAAAATATCTAAAAACCCTATCTCACCTCAACACATAAAATTATATTAATTCCATACAGACTCTTACCAATAAGCAAAGGAGCGAACGGCCTCAAATCCTCCCTCGCCGAATGGAGGTAGTTCACGGCACTCTGGAGGCACTTGCTGATGCTGCAGGGCATCTCCTTGGCCAAACTCCTGAGGAGGGCCGAGAGGAATTCCTCGAGGTACAGGCGCCCATCGTCCACTAAGTGGTTTTGCACCAGGTCATTGCTTTTCGGCGTGTCAAAGGCTTTGAACACCTGTTTCAGCGTGTATTTGCTTGCCTAGAAAGGTATTAATAATAATATTGTAGGACGTTATTACACCTAGAACTAGCCCCTTGGTAAGTACATTTAAGACTTGTTAAGGGTACTAGTCAACGTGTATTTTAAGAAATATATACTTATTATATATTGGGTAAATACATATATAGCATATGTAATCGACGACCAGACTGGAAAGCAGAAGAAAAGCGTAGTTCTTAACTCTGCGTCCACTGGGAATCGAACCCGGGACCTCACGATTAGCGTTCAGGCGTCTAACCGATCGCACCACGGAAGTCGTCAAATGTATCTGTATAGTGGAATGAAATGTTTATACAATGAAATCATAAATATCGTTAAGTGACAGTAAAAAAAGTTTAGGTAATACAATGTAAGGATCGTAAATATCGTTTATTGCAAGTGGAAAAAAGTTTGGGTAATATTGATTAGTCGGTTTTGGGTGGGTTAGTGCAAAATTTTGAGTGTAAATTTTGGCAATGCGTAGTTAAATATAAAAGTTGAAGTTTCTTTGCTTGTTATGTCACAACAAACAAATAGATTGGGGTTACAAAATTGGAATTTATTGTTTGTAGAAAATAATTCTCTTTTTGAAACTAGTTATGAAACAACGAAAAAATAAATTCTTTGGTAACGGGTTACGAGTTTGGTTACGTATGTAGATGAAGGGGTCGTGTAAGGCAACGACAAACCCATAATTTACAAATAATATTTATGACAATTACGATATCTCCCACAATGTAAAAGTAAATTTTGTACAAACTGTTTCGATAGGAACACAGTACGAGTAAGTGTCCATTGATTAAATATTTCAGCTCGAGATTGAACTTAGAACCTACAGAGGCCCAAGACCACTTATGCTTTTAGCAAAACATCAGTTCGATATAACTTCAGCAACGGTTTGACGTTGTTCGTTGAATAAGTCGCAAAAGTAAGCAATTTCGACAATTTTAAGGCGAAATTTGACTGTTGCTAATCCACTACCACACATCACACTATTAATGATATTATATTGAACTATGATTATGCTAAAACGCATTAGTGGACTTGAACCCGAGAACCTTTACGAGAACGTTATAAACTTACCCTAACAACAGCTGGATTATGATCACAGAGGTGTAACAGGAAACAAGGTACACACGACACGGCTTGCTCCGTTAAACTCTCTGCTTCCACTTTACTAGCTATTACACCTGAAAAACCATTAAAATATCTTTTACAAGCAATATCCAATAATTTGCCACATGTTTATTTTTTCAGAAGTTTTCATTACATGAAACATAGATGGCATTGTAATTATAATGATCGATTTTTTTATTATATTATTCGCTCCTGTTCGTAGCAGGGTGATGTAATATAGCCTCAAGCCTTCCTCAATAAATGGTCTATCTAACACAAAAAGAATTTTTGAATTCGAACCAGTAGTTAATGAGATTAGCGCGTTCAACAAACAAACTCTTCAGCTTAATAATATTAGTATAGATTATCCTTACTGCGTTGTAAATAATGTCCCGAAATAGCCAAAACTAATGCTAACTAGATGCCGTTCTTCCCGGCATGTCGTAGATGGCGACTAAGGGACTTGGGGTAAATTGAATCTATTGGGCGATTGGCTAGCAACCAGTCACCCATTCTTCATACGACATCACAACCCCAACATAATGCTAATAAAAGTGGTGGAGATGTTTTAATGTCGCCAAGGTTCTTATAAACGTAAACCTTATAAAATATTACTGGGACTGCACTTTTAGCGCTGACTGTACATAATATTCAAATACATTAGACGACCTTCGCGGCGTGATTGGTTAACCACCAAAAACGCTAATCGCGAGGTCCCAGGTTCGATTCCCGGTGGAAGCAGAGTTATGAACTACGCTTTTCAACTGCTTTTCAATCTGGTTTTATTATATTTACCATATATGTATTTCTTCATTGTAGTTCACGTCCGTTAATCCCTTTCGGGGTGGACAGAACCTTGGCGATATGAAAACATATCCTTTGCCACTTATTAGCATAATATTGGGGTTAATAATAATAATAATAAATCTTTATTGGAATCCACTCGAATTTCACAATTATTGAATAACAATTAAATTACAATTCAAAATTTAAAAAAATTTAACAAAATTAAGTAATAAGTAAAATTAAAGAAGCAACCAAACTGTAGCGATTGTATTGTGGGATCCCAAAAGGCGACCAGCTCGGTGGGCGTCTGCTAGGCCTAGGCTGCGCAGAACCACCGATTTTCAGCTGGCAGCACACAGAGGGCTATAGATTAGATAAGATATTCAATACTTAGGTTGTGATGTCGTATTAAAAAAGGGTGATTGGTTGCATAATCGCCTTACAATCTAGCCTTACCGAACAGCCGTATAGAGTTCTCCCGCAACACAGCACAATCAGTGTTCATGAAGGCTCGAATCTTCTGTGAAATAGGTAGGAGTTCTTTGTCGAACTCCTTGCTATACTCCATCTCTAGTAACAGCCTTATCAGACCTTGGATAGCTGCTAACGGGACATTCTCTCTAGGCGTCCTGGAATGTAAAAGGTGATATGATTACCTACATATCGACACCTAACGACGCACTGGTGTAAACGGCATTTTTGGCGAAAATGCGTCAAATGTACAGTTCGATTAAAAAAAACTGCGTCGATTGAGGTTAGTTTTATGAAAAAATTACGTTTTTTTTTGGGGTCTAGGCGGTAAAAAATGCAGCTGGAAGTGCATTTCGAAAAAGTATATTCATTACGAAAATGGACATAGTAATCCATTAAACTTCAATTCCATTGGTACATACTCAGGTGGGGTTTGCACCCTATACCTACTGATACAGAGTCAAGCCCCAAACAACTCAACTACACCGCATTTATTTTTTTTAATAAAAATAAATGAAATTTTATTTTTTCAAGGCTCTGTCCAACCCATTTAACCCTAAAAAAACATGGCAACACTGACCTTTCTTGCGGCGCATCTATAGCATGAGCCAACGCCCCTAAAACTTGTGGCAACACCGCATTTCTGTAGGGGGTATGCAGTCTTAACAACACCGGCGTGGAGCGCAGACACATGGACCGGACACCCGGGTGTGTGTCTACCCAGCCCGCTTTTAAGGTCGTGAGCGCTGTCTCTATTAGTACTGGGTTGTCATGGCATCTGAAAATGAATCAATTCTTAGTTATTTAGGATATTATATTGTAACAGGCGTGATGTGTATTTATGTCTATTACAATGTTGTTCAAGTTCGGTTCCCGGTGGAGGGAGAGTTAACAACTACCTCTTCCTTCTTAAATATACATTGACTAGTACTCTTAACACAAGTCTTGAATGAACTTACCAAGGAGCTAGTTCAATTAGTGTAATAGTGTAGTGTGTAAATATTATATTATTTTATTACTATACAATATTACTCTACCTATAATGCACCATTTCAGCCAGTAGCGCTAAGGAGGCGGCCCTGTAAGGAGGTAAAACGCCTCTCGCTCCGACGCCATGGCGGAAACCAACCGAGCATACGTTTGTGTTGGTAGCAACCCCGCCGCGGAGGCCGCCACTCGGCTGATCACTTGCCACCGATCGCTGTGTTCCACTGACATACAGAGAGCGCAAGAGTCGCGTAGCTGTGGATAGAGAGAAATAAGAATAACTATAGTATATTCGCTTTAAGAAAATAGTGACGTCATCAAGGTCTCCATGATTTAACCAATGAGATTTTATAGGGGTTGTCTGTTATTGGTCAATGTGACTTCTTTTCTCATTTACTCACGTCTCATTGGTCAGTTTGACCACTGATTATCATGATGTTACTATTTACTTAACGCGAATAGACTATAGCGACCCACTCCGGCTTCGCACGGGTATAAAATATATAGCCTACTCCACTATTTAATGGATGTTATTATACATATAAACCTTCCTCTTGAATCACTCTATCTATTGAAAAAAACCGCATCGAAATCCGTTGCGTAGTTTGAAAGATTTATGCATACAAAGGGACATAGGGAGAGAGAAAGCGACTTTGTTTTATACTATGTAGTGATATTGTATAACGCTATTACACCAATTGAACTAGACCCTTGCTAAGTCGATTTAAGACTTGTGTTAAGGGTACTAGTCAACGTATATTTAAGAAATATATACTTATTATATATACTTATTATACATGGATCAATACATATAGGATAAATAATCAACGATAAGACTGAAATGGAATCGAAATGAGAGTGAATTTAGAAAAGAGCAGAGTTTAAAGGTGAGGGCGACACATCGTAAGGAAACGTACTAGCAGGGGCCTAAGTCTACAAATGCGGTTTAAAAAAACACAGTTCAATATCAGATCAGTAACGGTGTGTAGTTGTTAGTGGATTACCAAAAATGTCAAATTTCGCCATTTTAAAGCAAAAACACTTTCTCTAAAATCAATGGCGAACTTTGACACTTTTGCTAATCCACTACCAACTTCACACTATCACTACTATTGAACTGTTACTTCAGCAAAAAGCATTAGTACACTTAGTCGCCATGCCATCAACAAAAACACGTGAAGACACCTACCTTATGACAGTCCGCCGTCTCCAAAAACTTCAAAAACGTGCCCACCGTGATCTTGGCAGGTGACAGCCGTATCGAGTCCCGGTTGGGTATAAAACTGTACCGTTCTTGACCTTTTACAGCGGGGACGTTATACGCCGGCGCCTCCGCGTCGTAATAGCAAGCGAACGTCGTATATAACATCGTAAATAGTTCGGGAAACTTGTTGATGCATATTTCTGACATTTGCTTCTCGTGCAACATTTCCCCTAGGGCTATTATTAGCTGG